>VXAU01005252.1:83529-126858 GCA_013399695.1 Formicarius rufipectus | reverse complement strand
CCTTCCTTCCCTTCCTTCCTTCCCTTCCTTCCCTTCCTTCCCTTCTTTCCTTCCCTTCCTTCCCTCCCTTCCTTCCTTTCCTTCCTTTCCTTCCTTCCTTTCCTTCCTTTCTTTCCGTTCCTTCTTTCCTTTCTTTCTTTCCGTTCTTTCTTTCCTTTCTTTCTTTTTCTTCCCGTCTTTACAGTACTTTGCATTAAGACATAGGTGTATCTGTCTATGTAAATATAGACAGACACCTTGTAGGACAATGGCTTAACAATACTGATAAAGAGAAACAGCAAAAACAGAGCCTTGGTGTTACAGTTTTTCTATTAATTCTCTATAACAATTCATATACAGGCCCTTACCTGCCAGCTACCCTGCTCATTTTCATAGCTGGGACTTACTCTAATGCAACAAATCGAATTTCCATAGACCAAAAGTGCATGCATTGCTTTTCTCTTCCAGGATGAAAGATGCTTGTTTAGGAAGAGGAGGAGTTAGGTGAAAGAATGAATCAGACAAAAAAGCTGAAATTCCCAGCTGGCTCTCCCTTTATCTTTTCAGGCATGGGAATCAGCGAATATGGTGCTATTTCCTTAAGGAGAAAAGACAGACTAATATTCACATAAAAACTATGTGATTAGTCAATGTGATTTCAGGTTTCTGGAATGAAGCAAGTTTGATGCCAAATATGGGGAGTTCCTTTTTCAGTTGCATCACAGTTGCTCATAGAGGTTATTTCCAGATAGAGTAAAAGGGTTGGGCATTAAATGTCTTAAATGATGATGGCTGAGTTCACTCACCTGCAGATTGGGAAGTTTGAACTTTTGCTCTCTCTGAGCTGAAGTCTGGTAACCAAAGAAGGAAGATGTGAAATGCTGCTTGTGAAGTGACTGATGCACAGATTCCCTTGCTGTTTCTGATATATGGAGCAGCATGGGTGACACATGGGACACATTGACTCACTCTGCATGGTTATCTGAGTTATATGTTTCCATTTTTCTCTTGAGATCCATCTTCCTGATAGTTATACGAATGAAGAAGTGCCATCAGAAGAAAATAATAGGAGGGTTCAATGGTGCTGGTGAAGAAGTATCTCTTGAAAACAGAATTCAGAAGAGGAATAAGCCTCAATGTGCTGATGCAATATGAATGAACGTGTCAAAAACATGTCAATTGACTTCATGCTCTTGCATGCATTTCAAAGCAGATCTTGGTAATATTTTCTTTTACAAGTGTTTGTCCCTCTACTTTCCTGACACCAGAGGTAGAATAAGGTCTTGCAGAAGCAGGGAAAGAATTCCCCAGGGGGGCAAGGGATAAGGCCCCTGTCTAGGAAAACACTACGAGGCAGAGAATTGATTTCTGCTTGAGTGTACAGACAAAGAGAATTTTCCCACCAGACAGAAAATTCTGATTTAAAGCAAATTCAGTTTTAATGCTTAGGACACATTAGGAGAGGGCAGGGATGCAGAAAGGGTTCCTCAGGATTTTATTATTTTGTTCCTGCTTTCCCACAGTTTTCCTCAGAAGTCAAGCAACCTTGTGAGGTTGGAGGTTTTCATTACCTGTATTTGTATGGCTTTATGAAGTCACACAGAACACCGTGTACAGGGGAAGGCTGTGCAAAACAAATAGCATGTCTCCATCCTTGAGAGTAAAGATGAATGTAGAGGCATTATGGGTGTAATTGAAGGACCCTGGAATTCTTTCTATTGACTTTAACAGGCTCTAAATCAGACACCATTATAGCCAGGATTTGCCAAAGTGATTAGTGACTTTGGATTACCCTTACCATTTGGGAAATCTCTTTGTGTCAGGGTTCATGGCAGGCACAGTTAGTTTTGAAATATATGTAAATAAAACACACATGCATGAAGTGTGCCCTTCAGTGTTAAGAAGCCAATTTATATGCACTCTTTACAAAGAAAATGTTGTTGTGGCACAAAATAAATTCCAACTACTAAAATGGCATTTGGAGGATAAAAAATGAAACCTGGACTTGCCCGCAGAGAGCAGAATGGGCCAGTCAGGAAACAGAATACATCGACAGCTTTCTTCTTTATCTCTTTATCTGACTGCATTTAGCAGGAACATCCAAGAAGGACCACAGAGGCCCTGTTTTACCCCAGGTTTTCTTTTGAATGTAGCATTTTTCTGTGTTCTCCACTTAAGATGGAGCCCTAGGATTTAGGTCTGTGTTTCCTGTCCCTCTGTGCAACACTGCCAGGGAACAGGAAACCCAACCCCAGCTATACTTTCAGATCTTGTGTAACCCGGTGATGCGTTTGGCCCCTACTCTGTAAAAGATGTGTCAGGCATGTAACTTCATGTTTATTTAAAAAATCTGAGGCTGGCCACTCTCCTCTGCAAATCATGATGTAGTGATCAGAACATGAAATTGTATATCAAACACTGTTTCTCTGAAAATCCACCCTGTGCCTACTAAAAATTATCTCCTGCTGCAGGGTCTTCAGACATTAGGCAAACCATGACCTCTTGAAAGGAGCTCACGTGAGAAGCTGAAGATTATAATAGGAGATCAAACAACCATACAAATTTACCATGTGCCTGCTCTGCTGACAAGGATGTCTTCCCAACAACAGGTTAGCAGAAGGACCAGTGTTTCTGAGCCTCAGCTGATTCATTCCCTTACCTGGGCTCCTAAGGATGTGATTTTGTATTACACCTTAGCTAATAGGAGACCTTCCAAATGGTCCTGCTTCTGGACTTTCCCTCTGTTCCAAACTGGACCTAGCAATTTTTTTGATAGAGGACAAGAGGATGTAGCAGCTGAGCTAATGAAAAATATTATTTTCTGTCCCCCTGCCCTCTGTTTTACACAGCTGATTCTTGACAGCTCAGACAGCTGAACTGACTCACCCTGTGAGGGCTGCAATCCACACCAGAACTATCAGGAGGGACTAGGAAGGAGCAGGGTAGTGGAGTTTTCCACAGTAGCTCTCCTACCACATTATGGGTAACCTGAATCCAAAAAGTTACTTCAAAGCCACTTTTAACAACCTATTAATCTAAACTACTACATCCAGAGATGAACTGTTTCTTTGGGATTTTTTTTGTTTTGTTTTGTGTTTTAATTAACACCCAGCTCACTTTGGGTCAGATCTAATTTGTCTTTGACCTGTCCTGCTGGCAACTGCTCTTCTTTACTTGCTGATGGTTTCACAAAAAATGGAAAAGTGGTCATGAGCAGGACATAGGTATGGGGAAGTGTGGTTAGTCCTGCTATCTGCTTTCTGTGATCAATCTCTGGTCTGCAGTCCTTGTCTGGGAGCAGGATGTGATAGGAACTTGTCTCATGATCATTTTGAAGGTATCCTCCATCTTACTTGATGACTTGTCCCCTGTGCCTTGGTGCCAGGTTTAACAGAGGTCACCAGCCACCCATGTCATGTGACAGGAGTTATCTGTGTGCTGGCTACAGGAGACATGTACAGTGAGTCAAAATGATCAGACTGCAGGAACTGCCCAAGAATCTGCTACTTTCACATCAAACATTAAGCTTCGACTGCAAATTAGAGTGTAGTGATGTCTCATCCACCATGTATTTTAAGTAACTAAAGGTATGCCTAGTTGTGTGTTGTATAAGGTTCAGTTCCTTCACTTTACCTCTGTGACCACATCCTCTGCATTTCAGTCTCTGCAGTGATCTTGCTTTATCAGCAGGAGTGAATAGAAGAAGTCCCATCCTGAATAACCTGGAATTTGGAAAATGGAGTGTGGGAAAATGGAGTAGGAGTTCCCTTAGGCTAAGGAGCAAACTAGATATGAGAAAAGGCTGCCACGGATGTCTCAGGTGCAGAGCATGATGAGTCTGCAGCTCACATGCATCAGATCATAGACATCCCTTACAGTCCTCTGGCAGTCTTTATTGAAAGGCTGGGTTTACCTTCCAGGTGCCCAGGAACTTGGCGCAGATGTAGCTGAAGTCTCACCAAGAATAAAGAAGTGGAAGATAAGATCAGAAATCCCTCAAGATATGCCATGGTGAGTAGAAAGGGAAATGTCTGGGAAGAGCAGGCAGAAATTATTCCTGAGCATAGGTAGAGCACATGAAGTTATTACAAAAAGAAAGTGGTAGTTGCTGTATAAATGTTTTAAATAAATGAAACATTTGAATTCTGTGAGGATCCTGTTGCTAAGCATCAGGCATGACCAAAGTAAACCTGCCTGACCTGGCTTTCTCATGGGAGGAGAGAGGAGGAATACTTTGACTCTCAAGTGGGCTTAGGGAGCACGTATGTGCCTTGTTGCTCAATCTGATCAAGACTAGATACTTCTGGACAGAGAGGGAGCTATAACTTGGAGCACTTGGAGAATTCCACCGTGATAGAGCAAGGTATCTGTGAAATTTAACAGCCTCTGTGCTAGGAGATAGATGAGTAAGAGGTTCTGGCATTTGTTTTAATGATTTAAACACTTAAAAGAAAGTCACATTGACGTGTACACATGCTTTCACTATCCCATGAAGGATGCTGTAGGTGAAACTCAGCAACAAGAGCACAAAGCAAACTCTAGGTTTAATTTGAGGACTTCAAGCTATAGAGGTTAAAACAACCAGCAGACCTACTACATACCACTACTGTGTAGTGGTGTCTTAGTGATTGTAGTTGCATCCTCATCGGAACAGAGCTGAACATTCCACGTTTCTATGAGTAGTGCTGGCCTCATTTGGTAATGGGTCCAAGCGGCACTTCTCTCAGTTCCAGAGGTTCTGGAATCAAGGCTAGAAAGAATGGTTGAGTAAGTGCTGTTCTACTAGGAGAGGCAGGTAATGCTTCACACAGATGCTCACTCTCACTTCCCTTACACTGGCGGTTCAGAGTAAGTTTAACCCTCAGTCTCTGAAAACTAGTTCTTTTTTTTTTTTTTTCAGGATGTGGTACTGCCTTTCTGTGTCATTGTGAAAAATAACAGAGTAGCTTGCAGTGACACAAGTTTTAAATGATCCAGTCCGAGTCTTGGTAGTTGCTTTTGATTGGGAAGAGTGCCAGGGGTGCTGTAACCTCATCAAGCAACAGTCGTCTCCTTCAACTCCTCGGAACTGCATGTTTTGGAAGCACTGCCAGCTCCTTCCTGCCTTTTTCAAGGGTGCTTGGTCTGTCAGCCCAAGGGAGATACTGAAGTGTTGTGTGCGCCAGCACAGTCTCCTTGCATTTCTCTGAAGCACCTATCTGGAGTACCAACAAGCACAAACCTCAAATCCACAGTAGCAGCATCCCCAGCGGGACTTGATATGAGGGAAGACAAGGTGATTCTTATCTATAAGTCAATTTACATCTGTGCCACTTCCTTGACGTCACCTCGGGGTATGAGCTTACAAAGGTGAAACTCAGCTATCTGCAGCGCAGATCCCTGTGCAGGCAAACTTGTGTGCAGGTCCCTGTGCAGGAGATGTTTCTGCTGTCCCTCAGCTGTGCTGCCACAGCTGCTCCTCTGTGGTAACATGTTTAGAGGCTGCTTCTGTACATCCACACACAGGGCAGGCAGGGTGGCTGCTGCAGTGCTGGCACACATTGAATCATGCCTGTTTCTCCCTCACATGCCTGAGGCACCTCTTGTTTCCAGGGGGAACAAGATCAAAGGAAGCCGTTATGAGAGGGGACTGCAGAGGATGCTATCCAGCACAGTGCAAAGATTGCTACACTGCAATGCCATTCTCTTTTCCTTTTGATATTAATTTTTTTTTTTTTTTTTTTTAATTCATCCTGGGTTTTTAGCGTGAGCACTACTCTTCTCCAGGTGCTGGCAGCCAACTGCCAGCTTTTTCTCTGATCTGAAGCATGGCCATGTCCATAATTTTACTGAGGTTGCACTGGGTCCCACAAAGTGATATGCATATCTTGGGAAATTTTGGGTTTTTAGGAGATGGAACAACAGTCTGTATTAAAACCTCCCCCAGATGTGTGCATTTCAGCTTCTAGTGGCATGGGCATTTGTGCCAAATGACTTTAATTTTTCTGAGAATTTATGGTCTGATTGAAATTGAGTTAATTGTAGAACCTTCACTGTAGTTGTGCTAGAAATCAACTGCTGTAAAGAACTGAGCTCACAGTGTGCAACCTTTATCTTGAACCATAAGAAACAGGAAACCTGTGTGGGTTTTCTTGCAACAACCTGACATTTATAGTTGCTTTCTGAGCAACAGCTATGGAGATTATGTAGCCATGCACCACAGCTCTCAAAGGGGAATATTTATCAGAGAGGCTCCTGTCCAGCTTTGGTAGGCATTTGAAAGAGAGTTGCTTCAATTTGCAAATGATTCTTTGTTTATCTGCTTTTCTTTCCAGTGGTTTGTCTGTTTTCATCTCCACCAGTGTACTAGGCAAACTGGGATAAAACCTTCAGTCTCAAAATTCAGAATCAGCTCCAGGGAGCAGTGTGAAACCTCTTTAGGGGTGCCAGGGACCTGTGTTTCCCAGTCCACACACTCATGACTTGGCAGTTCTTTTCTCACTGTTATCCAAGAGGATACCAAGGAAACAAAATCCACCTTTCCTCCTGCCCTGCATTGGCCTAAGAAATGACTAAGAATTATGAATACTCCCTCTTGCCTCTCATCCCTCATTGCCTACCAATGGTCCGTATCATAATTGCCATAATCCCTCCAAACTGGGGCAGTGCTGGTTGGGGATGGGGACTTTCAGAAGAACTTTTCTTAATGCATTGCATTCTAAGTGTCATGCTTGGATGCTTGTTGAGGGTTAAAAATGAGTTGTGGTAGCAGAGATTTCAGTGGCCATGAGGAGATGGTTTGGGGAACCTACCTTTCTCTTTCTATTTATTTTTAAGATGTGGGAGCATTATTTATCAAGGGAAGAAAAGTCATGAAACAAATTGGAACACCATATAACAGGTTTTGAATATTGTTATGTATGCTTTTAACCAAGATACGGATTTAGTGTTACTAAATTTTTGCTTGAAAAGCAATTATAATTCTTGTTGAAAAGCAATTTGGGCTTTGGGTTTTTTTGACAAATATAAGAAAACTAAGTAAAGTGAGATTCTTCCTGGAGAATACCATTTTAAAGAAAAGTTTTGTCAATTAATATTTGAAACACTTTTTCTGTTAAATGATTTTTTTTTTCTTACAGTGCCTCATTCTATCACTGGGGACAGATTTTCAGATAGGCTCACCTTGCATTGCCACACTAAATGCAAGTGTCCATGAAAGTAATTAGCTAAGAGCACTGGGGGGTTGGCATGTTCTGAGGTCTGGCTACAGACTTTCCACTTGAACATGCAGAACACCTGAAAAAGTTTTATATCTAAATGTCAGGTCTTGCAGTTTCTGAACTGCAAACCAAGGAACTAAATACCCAATAAGCTGTATGCATTGTCTGCCACTTGGTTGTATTTTCTGGAGAATCACTAAATGGGTATTTACCACACAAACCCAGCTTTCATCAGCCCTCAGATATTGCAGACATTTTTGCTTCTACCATGACAGATAGTAAAACTGAAAAATAAAGAACCCAAAAGTGAAATAATGAAAGATAATTCTTTTTGTCTTAATTGTACTGTTTTTGATTTTGTCTTGAAAGTACAGGAGGAAAAACAAAGGCCTAACATGAGAAGACCTCCAGGTCTGAAACTGCTGCTAAGATGCAGCATATCAGATCCAGTTTTCCAGATGAAACAGTTCAATTATCTAAATGTGTAATTGTTCAAACAGTGTAAAAATCTGTGCAGGCAGAAGGCTCAGGAAGTGCCCCAAATGTACTTATGTACTGAAGAAAGACAGGTGGGAGTGGGGGGAATTGCAGAGGGGTAGCTGACCCCTCTCAAAGGCTGTGCTAGCTGAGCCCCTGCCACAGCTCAGGTCAGGAGCTAAGGGAAGCAAAGTGCTTGTCCAGTTTCAAATCTGCACAGGAAGCACATGATGCTCTTTTCTAATTTCTAAACGCCTTGTGCAAGCTCTCTGCATAACAGCCTGTGGCATGCCACGGAGAGGAACTTCCTGCCTGCTTGCAAGGATGATTTGGACACAGAAGCTCCTTCTGTAATCTTTGTTTTTTCCCCCATCTTTAATTTTTGCCAAGGTAAAGCCAAGCCACAGAGCCCACACCATGGATGCAGTCAGGCAGCTTTTTGTCAAGTGCATAGCACAATTTTAAATACGTTCACAGGAGGTAAATAGTAGCTCCAAAAGTATAATTAATAGCAACTTCAGGGGAAAAAATTAAATAAAAAGGATAGAAAGAAGGGGAAAAGCATGAAAATGCCGAGGAGATGATCAATGGTTTTCAGCACAAGCAAACTGAAACTAACCACTGGAACAGAAAGCTGTAAGGCATTCTTTAAAGCCTGGACAAGGTAGAGATACCAGAGAATTGGGTGGCATACATGATAGCTGCTATCTTCTCTGTGGGGCTACATGGAAAGTGCAGTGCCTGGCAGCACTTCCCAGGGATGCTGTTGCATCACAGCTGCCCATCAGGATGCATAGCCTTCTCTCTTTATTCTGCCAGCATCCAGGCAGAGACTGGGCAGCTTCGAATGGCACTGCCCTTCAACAAGTGCCCAGATCTGTCTGCTCAGGGCTTTGGGCCTGTGAGGCACAGTGCTGAGCACAAGTTCAGATACAGCCTGGGAGAAACACTGGCTTCCCCAAACAGGCTGGATTACAGCAACCTTCACTAAAGCTGAGGGACCATCGAACCAGCTAAGCTTTGGATGCATTGATGCATCCAGATTAGAAACCGGTTCCTAATTCAGCTAAGTGTGAACTAAAACTTCAAGCACACTTTCTGTTACTTGTTGTACAGGCTCCCTCAGACTGCCATTTGCAAGACCAACATGCTGCCAAGGCATTTTGTCTCTGGTTGGAAGGAAGAAAGTGAAATGGCTTTGCAGAGAGCAGTCCTTTGACTAGCAGTGGGCAACAGGATCAATGAGTGCCAATGGCAATATTTTCCCATGCTTTCTCAATCTCGTCCTCTGTGTTCTCTAAAATATGTGGAGACTGTTGAATTTCATGTGTAGATGCCAACTGCCAACTCAGTTTACATTATGAATAATAACTCATCGACATTTCATGAGGAAAAAAAAAATTAAAACAGACTCTAAAAATTATTTACATATTTTGCAATACCACAGGAATGTGGTGGTTTATTATGTCAGGTCTGTCAGGATAGGATTATTCCTGTACATGTCAAATCCCAGGTTCCTGCACAACCATGGCAAATTAACTGCAAGAACAAAACCAAATGTGCCTGCTGCTTAAAAGTGAGCTAATTTTGTAGAAAAAATTGCATTTTACTGTTTCCCTGCGTGTACTTTTATTTATACCTAGTTAGGACTTCTCTCTCAGGAACTGTTTCAAGAGTAGTAAAAGCTATAACAACTCTAAAAAGAGAAATGAAAAATGATCTTGTGACTGATTTCGGTTCCCTGTGTGGTCTGATGACCCCCTCCAAAACCCATCCAAAGGAGGCAACAGCCCTGGGCAGGGAGAAGGATCATGTGACCACTGTGCTTCCATCAGTGCAGTATTTGGATGCTTTGGAAAACTATATCCAGTGAGATTGTATAACTCACCCTGAGGTAATCTGTGAGACAACTTTTTCATTTGTTTTATATTTTTAAAGGCAGGAAAGTTGGAAGCCTAAAATCTTTTTTGAAATTACCTCTAACTCATGGAGGTGCTTTTAAAATGACTATTTTGCCTTGGTTACCCCAAATGGAGAAAAAGCTAGAGCAGATGTTATAGAACTATAACAAATGATTGACATGTTCATAAAGGTGAAGTTATTTGAACTGCTAATACAGAGTTTAGTCTAAAAGAGACTTTTTTAAAAAAAACTTGTGCTTAAAAATATTTTATTTGATCTAAGAGGAAATGCTAAATTCTGTTTTCACTATTCAAACCCCTTTATTGTTACTCCAGATGTTTGGAAAAGCACTGAGAATAACAATATTTTCCCTTTTCTTAATATATATTTTCTACCTGAAGAAATCATGAGACCTGTTACATTCTAGGAATAGTTTCTGTCTTCCTATAAACCATAATTTTGATGAATAGCACATCTTCTAATAAAACATCTGAACACTACCTGATTTACAGAAAATGTCACAAAGCAGCAAAGTTTTTGTCTGCAGAGCTCTTACTTCTTGATTCAATCAAAAAGGCCACTGGAAAAACGGGAACTCTGGATGTTATGCAAGACAAAAACCTTGCAGGCTGGCTGTGGTGCTATGATAGGTACACAGTTATCTTGTTACTAAATGCAGTATAATGAAGCTTTAGATAAAAATTGTTCCATGGAGGACAAAGCAAGAGTGTTGAGTGGTGGATTTATGATTCAGAAAATATTCTGTAACACCAACCAAAAACAACAGAAAAAGGAAAATAAAAATATATGGAACATTAACCAAATATAGCACCAAGGGCTCACAGCAACTACTCAGTGCTGAGGATAAAAAAACACGTAAAATCCCTTGAAAAGTTGATGTATGTAGGTCTTTTCTGCACTCTAGTGCACAGGGGTCAGTGTCCAGCAGGACCTTGGGTGGAGATCACATGTGGCCAGTGGCAGAGGACAGCACAGGTGTCCTGCTGCTGCAGGGAGAGTAGGAAGGGCCTAAACCTGTGTAGCAGCTAGGCAGGGATCACGGGCTCACTCCATCCCCTGCCAGACTTGGTGGGTGATAATCCTGCTGCTGTGCTCAGCACACAGACCAGGCACTCCAGGCTGGATTCACCTCCCCTTTTTTCAGCGGTAAGTTGAGTTCCAGATTCCCCTCTGAGAGGACTATCCTTCTCCAATATTTCTCCAAGGGGCCCTGATGATTCTTTTCCTAATTGCAGCACTTCAGATAAAATTTTGCTCAGATGGCTCTGGACCCAAACATTAAATTAATAAGAACTGATAACTCAGCGTCTCTATTACATCTCCCATTTCTGTGTATAGTTTGTTTCAGCTGCAAGTTCTTTATAGCAGCATCTGTCTTTCATTACGTGACTGCATAGTATCTGGGACTGTGGAGCAGTTAGGCATAAAAATACAAATGAGAAAAGTATTTAATTTATTTAACTTACTTTTAACTTCGTTGTGCTGAATGATGGTAGGGAAATATGACCTCCAAATAAATAGTCTGCTATTTACTACTGATTTGTATTCTTGTCTGGTGCACTATGGTAGTTCCTCTTTGGACCAAAAGCCAGCACTGCCATATGAAAATACCAGTTGCAGTGGTCCTATGCTGTGCTCTCCAAAAGCCTTATGAGCACCCTTCCTTTCGTCTGGGAGGGCATTTCATACATTTATGTGTGAATTGTTCCTAAAACAAAGATGCATTCTCACTCTCAGACTGTGATTCTGGCACATATTTTCTTTAGAAAACATCAGGCTGCTTCAAAATTGCATCAGTGTGCTCAGCTCTGTAGGAAAATGAACAATGAATTTGTTACTAAAAATGCCATAAATTATATTTAATTTTGCTTACTGCCTAGAGAGTAATTAAAAAGCCATCTAAATGGAAAATAAATTATGTGGAAAGCATAAATTTAATTTTCATACCAGAAGATGGTTCAATAATATAATCACACATAAAGTTCATGGTAGAGAGCTCTTCTTTTTTGTTTATAGGACTTCTGAGGAATACTGGCCCCCAAACTCTAATGATCAGCATATACATATAATTCCTCATAAAATAATCTCCGTTTAGTGATCTGTCAGATATGGCTATTCTTGTGTCTGGATGCTCTGGGTATGTAAATGTCTTTCCAGTTGCTACTTAAAAATGTGAACAGAGATGAAGATCAGATCTGAAGGTCGCTATGTAAATGATGCCAGAGATTGTGCTTTTTTTTTGGGTAGGATGCATATTTCTCATCATCATTAGTTTTACAGCCCTCTGTTCAGCTACAAAATAACAGTGGTAGTTATTCACAGCAGGACCAGCAGGTCCCTCCCACACACAACAGGCTGAGGCAGGTAATACCAACTTCTGCAGAAAACATAGAAAACGCTATCACTAATAAGCCTGTTTGCCTCACTCAGTCGTTTGGCTAATAGGAAAAAGGCATGAGCAGAACAAGCAGAAATTGGGATCAGAACATCCTTTGACTGGAGGTTAGCATAACACTGGGCTGAGGGCAAATCCCACAATATCAGCTAATTGGGAGATTTTGCAGTGAATCAGAAACTCATGGTTCGTTCCTATCCTAGGCTTGCCTGCCAGGAAGGCAGCAGCGTGGGGTGAATGGAGGATTTGCACTTAGACCAGCCAAGTCTCTTTGCTTTTCCTTCATTTCTTTGTTTTTGGTGGCTAGTCGGACAGCCATTTGGATTACCAACCTTTTTACCATGTTGGTAAAAAGCTCCATCAGAACTGTACAAGCCGGTGCCATGGACTCCAGTGGTATGCTCCACACCTTCAAGATGTTGTTACTTAACTAGAGAACAGGAAGAAATGCTCATAAACATCTGAAAGTTGGAGAGCTGAGATGGTGAACTAGAGGGACCAGCACAGATTCTGGAAGGAGACCTAGCTGACATCTAGGGATGCATGAAAACACTGAGACCCCGTTTGTTGATAAAGTTTTGCAAGCATTTGCTGACACACACAGAATATCTGTACTGTGAGGGCAAGGACAATGACGTTACCCCTTAAGGGGTTGCCTGTGACCAGTGGATTACATTGCATCAGAAGATGCCTGTGTTATCAGTGTAAAACCAATTCAAATTCTTCTTCCTTTTGAGCTGGATGTTGGTCCATGATAATGTCATTTGTATGACAGTGACATTGAAGGAAAAGCCACAGACTGCTGGGTGTAAACAAGTGAAATTCAGGACAGTGTCACTCTCTCCGTCCTCACTAAGACATTATGTGAGCTTAGCATTACTGAGGCAGCAACAATATATGGGGGACAAAGAAGCAACAGTTGCTCTATTTGAAATATATTAGTGCTGCCTTTTTTTTTTTTTTTACTATAATTAATTTGGTAGACATGAGTTCAAAACAACAGCAAATGTTTGAAGTGTTTGAGCTTAAAGACTGTGGTATTGCAGCGTATGCCCCTCACAGAGGTGCTGAGAGAAGATGAGCAGTCTCATTGCCTCACAATCTGCAGCATGAGAGCTAGGGATGGTCACTCCAGGAAGAAAAACAGTTCCTCTCACTAAAAAGACTCCAAAGAATAAAGGAAGTAAAAAAGAAAATGTTTAGCACCAGTCAAAACAGGAGACATTTCTGCAGAGATGATGGGTGCTAAATATATCCCAGTGCTTGAGGGCTCTGGCAGGGCCCCTTGAACAAACATTGCATGGTGTTGTAGCCATATAGCTTTGCCCTGGGAACTCTTCTGGGTTTCTTTCATAACCAAAGGTTTTCAATGAGAAAATAAAGGCTTGGGTGGAGCTATACTCTATATCAGAACATGTTCACGGATTCTCAACATCTTTGGAAACAGCAGTAGAGGCAGCTTGTGCATCACAGCTCTAGCAAAGCCTAAGCATTGACTAGTAAGGCCAGAGAGGGCAACTTCAGCCTTAGCCCTTCCTTCAGGAAATGTTTGATCTTTGCTCACAAGAAGGCACTGTTAAATGAACCTGACCATACATTATTTCTTGCCTCTGATGAACAGAGGTGATTTTCAGTTTGAAAGTAGGAATTTCTGATCAAAAAGAAAGCCAATGGGAAAATGTGCTTCCAGTACACTTTCTGGAGATTTTGATGAAAGTACTAGGGAGTAAAATGCAAGGTAGGATATTGTTATAAAGCAGTATGACTTAAAAAATAAAGCCACAAACAAGCAAAATCCTGCCACAGTCATAGACAAGACGTGGATTGTTATTACCAGAGCAGAAAAATCATGCTGTATAAAATAATAGAGATTGTTAACACAGGGTGGCTGACACAGCATGTTCCTCAGCTCTTTTCACACGTGCAGGGCATGTTCTTGGTGGTCTGATAACTGACACATGGTTGGGTAATTTTCAGACATTACCAAAAATATGCAATAAAAGTATGGTTTAGGCATGGAAATACTTATGAGAAAGATAGGGTGTGTTTTCTATTAGCTTCCCAGGCACACTAATGTAAAAGAAGTTCATCTGGCCAAAATGCAAGGGAGTCCAGTAAAATACTGATTTGGGTATAATTGGGAGTAATTCTATATATATTTTTTTAGGGAAAAGTAGGCAGTAGGGAAAAGTAGGTAGGTTTACCATGTTTGGAAGAAAAGCCATTAGTTCCCAAGATAGAATTGCTAACTTTTCTAGTAGTCAGGATATATCTGAAATAGTAATACTTGACTTCACAGTTTGGTTGGCAAGGATTGAAAATGTGACATAATATTACTATGGATATATCAACACTCATCCTATGTTCCTCTGTGACTGTTAAGTGAAGAAGGTATCAAAATAATATGTCTTGTAAAAATAGCACGTAGTCTATCTCCAATCTGTGTTTATCACTCTTATTGAACACAGCTTCACCAGTAGAGCATGTATTAACACTTTCTGATAAAGACACACTTAGGGTACTTTTTTCTAAATGGTATTTTTACACAATGTCCCCACTAGCAAAATAGTGCAGTGTAAACAGTATTGCTAATACAGCACCTGTGTCACAATATATGTTGTCCACACTTGATGAGCTTTGAAAACACAGAGTATTGAGGTATCCACATCTACAGTAGTGCATTGAATTTGATCCAAAAGCTTGAATAAGCTCTGGGACTCTGAAATGGGCGAATGTGATTGCCAGCTCTAAGTAAAACCCAAAAGATGCAGTGATGGCTTTCCTCCAGGTGGGTGAGGGCAAGAGTGGCTCTGAGGAGTAGCATGTTCCCCATGTGGAATTGCCAGGTCTTGGGGGAGTGTCTTGTCCCAGGAGCTTGTGGCTGGAGAATAAAGTTGCCCTGCCTGGAAGGAGTCCCCTGGAAGCACAAGGGAAGCAAAAGAAAGAGACACTGTATGTGAGTACAGGAAGGAAAGGAAGAGCTCAAAATCTTGGAACACCCCAAAAGAGAGCCTAATTATTAATATAATTAGTATATGGGACAAAAAGGAGGAGCTGGAGCTCCATACCCAGGCAGGAATTTATGATATCAAAGGAGTAACTGAAAGATGGTGAGACAACTAACATGACTCAAGAATTATGATGGATGACTACAGGTTGTTTCATAAAGACAGGTAGGGAAAAAGAGGAGAAGGAGTTGTGTTGCATGTTAGGGACAACCTTGAATGTATAGAAGTCAAACACAGCAATTGTGGAAGTCCTATTAAACACCCTTGGGTCAAGACCAGAGGGGTTCTTTTCAAGGGGAATCTAAAGTAGGCATGTGCTACTAAGCTCCAAATCAAGTAAATAAGGCAAATAAAGCAATATTTGGGTCACTTAAGCAAGCTTCAAATATACAGAGTCTGGTTCTTATTGTTGACTTAACTGAAAGTTTCCAAGTCTGTTCGAAACCAAAAGAGAAGCACATAAGAGATTAAAAAAGGACAAATTTCTGTTCAGAACTGCAAGGCCATTTCCAGAGTGTGCAGAGATGCAGCTGGAAAAGCAAAAGCTAATCTTGAATTTGGTCAGTCATGTCAAAGAGTTCTTCAGGTACAAAGAAACAGAAGGAAAACATTGGCCCATTGTTAAACAAGAGAGGAGAGGTGAATTAGTTACCAACAATGCTGAAAAGGCAGAGGTTCTCAACACATTCTTCACCTCTTTCTTTGCCATGACTGCTAGGGCCCAGACCTTGGGAACAAAACCCCAGGCTGACATAAACATAAACCCACCATCTGGGAAGCAGAGTTGGGGTGTGACCAGCTTTACAGGAGCTTAGCCCCTCGGATCAATGGGCCCTGAGAATATCCTCCCAAGGGTGTTAACAGACCTGGCCACACTCCATAATCTTTGAGAAGTTGTGGAGATCAAGAGATATCCCAGAAGACTGGAAGAAGGCTAATGTCACCCCTATCTAAAAGAAAGGCTTAAAGGAGGATCCAAGAAATTATAGGCCTATTAGTCTTACTTCAGTCCCTGGGAAAGTTATAGAATTAATTCTCTTGTGTTAATTCTCTTATGATAGCAGATAAGTCATAAGTCAGATGAAGCATGTGATTGGGAAAACCCAGCAAAGATTCACCAAGTGCAAATTGTGCTTGACAAACCTGATTGCCTTTCAGGACAAAGTAAACTACTTCGTTGATGTGGTGCAAGCAGTGGACTCTACCAGGACACAGTGGACTCTATACACTCAACCTGGGATTCTCCAAGGCTTTCAGTACAGTTTCTCCCAAGTGTCTCCTAGGGAAATTGATGTGACATAGTCTAGATTAGTAGTCCATTTGGTGGACGGCGAACTGGCTGACAGAGAAGAGTGGTAACTAATCCTTTTTTAAACTGGCAGCCTGTCACATGTAAGGTTTCCAGGGTTCAGTATTGGACCTTACACTATCTAATATCTTCATAAGTGATCTGAAAGATGTGATCAACTGTTACCCTGATGAAGTCTGCTGATGATACCAAGTGGAGAAGTGGGCATTTCAAAAAGAACAGCCATCTTACAGGATGACCTGGACAAGGTGGAAGAGCAGGATAACAAGAACTTCATGAAGTGCAACAAGGACAAATGTAAGGTCTTTTACAAGAAAACATAATCTGGAAATGCAGAACAAGGTGGGATCTACCCATCTAGAGAGCAGCTCTGTGAAAAGGGACCTGGTGGTCCCGGTGAACAAGCTCAATATGAGTGAGCAGCATGCTGCTGCTGGAAGTGGATGCTGAGTTGCATCAACAGGAGTATCACTGGCAGAGATAAAGACATTATTCCACTCTACTAAGCACTTGTCAGGCCACACCTGAAATAACGTGTTCATTTTGGTCCCCATTACACAAAGGAGATGTGGACAGGTTGGAGAAGGCCCAGAGAGGGCCAAAAGATGCTCAAAGGATTGAGGAGCTTGCTGTATGAGAAAAGGTTGAGTGCGTTCAGTCTTGAGAAAGAGGGCTTAGTGGAAACTTTATCACCGTGTCCCAGTCTTTAAAGGTGGCAACAAAAAAGATGCAGATCCCTTTTTATAAAAAATCCTATGGAAAAGACAAGCGATAAGAGATACAAATTACTCCTGGTGAGATTTCAATTGGACACAAGAGGAAAATTTTTCACAAGAGCAATCAGCTATTGGAATAATCTCCCCAGGGAAGTGGTGGATTCCCCTGTGTCAGACACTTCTAAGATTTGGTGAGACAGAGTGCTGGGACATTTTGCCTAGTCTGTGCTTTTACCATGAAAGGTTGGACCAGATGATCCTTGAAGTCACTTCCAGCCTGGTATTCTATGATTCTATGAATATCATTTAAGTACCTACTACTGCTTTGCTTGTAGACCTCTGGTGAGTTGAACATACGAAACAACATTTGTTTCTGTAATGGCCATTGGTCTTCAGTTGTTTGATTTTCTATCAGAACAACATCATGCTGAATGCATTTTATTCATATTGTACACCAAGGATTCAAACAACCAAAGAGTAAAAATAGGCAGTCTTGTAAAATGCACTTTGAGACAATTTCTTCTTCTGTCTGGTTTCAAAAGGAAATAACACTTGTGCAACCACACTGTCTGTGAGCTTCTCTGCCTAACTGTTTAAAATCTGAGCCCATTCACAGGTGTCAACAAAATTTGAAAGGGAGCAAAAGTGTCAACAAAATATATTTCATGAACGCCAGTGGCTAGGAGGAGAAAGTTCTTTGTTAGTGGAGGAGAAAGGTTGTGGTGTAACAGAGGGGAAGGCTTCAGTCAAAACTTACAAAGCCAAGCTCTACCACACCAGGGTGAACACACAGAAGATGAAACTGTGAAAACTTCACACACAGCCAACACTTGATCAAAGCTTGAACCTCACTAGCTGTAGATCATCCAGAGGACAAAAGTCTGTAGGAAAAAGGTTTTCATAAAACTACCTGAATAAAAAGTCTGATATATATTGGGTAACAAGGCATTGGCTAAATATCGTTTTTTATTCAGTTCAAGATTTTATCCAAGATGTTTGGCTGCAGAGAGTTTAGGCATTAGCACAACCTGGGATAAGCTATGTTTATTAAGGTCATGTAGGAACACATGTGAGATCTTGGTGGGAGCAAGATCATGACTTTTTCTTTTGTGTTTATAACAGGAGGAACTAAGCCCCTGAGGACCCAGGCTGACTTCACAAAACTGTTTTCAGTTTTGGATTTGAACCAAAATTTTGGTTTCCAGCACTGGAGTAACTTGGAAAAGTTCCCTTCTGCATTTTCTAATAAAGACAGTAAAAATGACATTTTCATATTGTTAGAAGGAAACTAAAAAACCTGAGGAGCTGGGGAAGAGCTGAAGGATCACTTAACTACTCTCATCCTTTCCTAAAGGAACAGTCAGTTTTCTGTATACAATGCATGCAGGATGGAGGAGAACACAGAACAGGATTAAAGCTTAGCACATGTATTGCTAGAAAATCTGTGAATGAAATGCAGTACTTGGAGTAAAGGGATAGCAGCACATATATTTACCTTGGACTCCTCTACACTTCCATCAGTCAAAAGTTTGAATTCGTTGCAAGAGAGGAAGGCAAAATTGCTACATTCAGCTCCTATTTCTGCTTTTATCTGTCCCAGCAAGCCAGGAGAGAACACTGAGCATACCCTCAATGTACAATTGTGCAGTTACACAAATGAAATTGAACTTGTTGTCTTTCCTTAGGAAATGCTTGCCTTTCAGATATTTAAGCATATCTGATCCTGGCCATGACTGAATAACCTGAGGCTAAGTCAGGTAACCAGGTTGTATTTAATGCCTCTTTTTTCCATCCAAGAGTTTTGTTTGTTTGTTTGTTTTTTCTGAGGAGTTTTCTTACAGTGTGCTTTGTCCAGTCATCATACAATGCTTCAAATCACACTCTGCTTTTGTGCTGCTAGGTTGTAAGTTAAGCATTTTCCTGTTCTTCACCACACTCCCAAATATTTTGCCAGCAGTTCCTACAAAGTTAAGCTTTTTGACAATACCCAGTCACACCATGTTAATGACAAAAAATTAGCTTGGGCTCTAAAGTTCTACCACCCACAGACATTGTACCACCCACAGACGTGTTGCTGTAACCTTGTCTTCTTCCCTTTATTTTCCTTCCCCCTTTCAGTTCGCAGTAAGACTGTGAGCCCGCCATCAGTGAGGCTCCCTGCTAGTCCCTCTGCCCTACGGTCCTGCCCCCTTGCCTGTCCTCACTGGGAGGTCTGTGGGAAAGTACTGTGCCACTTTCCATGGGAAGCAAGGTACACAGAGCAAAAGTGGGACCGAAATCATGTTTATGTGGGTTCCAACCTAAAATTCAGGTGGGACCTGCTAGCTGTGTTCATCTTTGCCTGACAACTGTGAAGTGCACCTGGAGTCTACTGCTTCAAGATAGTCCAAAATGTTTTCTAGAGCATATTTTAAGACCCTCTGCAACAAATTTAATGTAGAATTGAAATATTTAACAGTTACCCTGCTCTTCCAATTCAAAATACAATTGCTATGGCAGGTAACATATCATTACACAGCTTTAAATGCTTCCATATGAAAAGTACTCAGACAAAACAGATAAAATTCTGAAATAAAAATCCAAGAAGTGGAGAGAATGGCACGTGTACAAAACTTTGAGTACAAAATATGTGCTAACATTACAGCTGGTGAAACAATGGCCAAGGCAAACTCCGGTAATTGTTCACCACAATCTGGGATTGCAAACAGGCAAGGGGGGAACGGGGCTGGGGGAGGGAGAAGTTATTTATTTAGCCTGGCAGTCAACAGCGATTTGGGGTTGTGNCTGCCAGAGCCCCAACAGTGTGTACACACTCAGTCACGCAGAAATTGCCTCTCTGGGTCAACCGCTCGAAGGAGGGATCTCCTGTTGTGCAGGGACAGCTGCTGCGCCAGCACAAGGGAGATGTAGGAGCCGCAGGCACCGAGGCCCTGCACAACGTTTTTGCCTCCCAGACAGGATTGGGAAAGTGGAGCCCATTGTTCCCGCGGTCTTTAGACGTTGCTTTACTCAGTCTCCTCATTTCCATAAAGCTCCCTGGCCCCTCTAGCCCAAATTGATTTCATGAATACAGTTTTGTGTGTTTTAGGATTCATTATTCCCCACGTCCCACTCCCTCAGTTTTGTACTAGGTAATCTCAGTCCCTGTGCGGAAAGATCCTGCTGGAACCTTAATTAAAAAATGTGGGCACAAAATAAAAGCATTTGCCTTTGCTCCTCCGTGTGCCAATCACATACTTCTCCCTGAAAGCAAACAGGAAGGAAGGAGACATCACAGCTTGCAGCTCTGGAATAGGCAATAGCATGACTTGCGAGAATGGGGGAGGAGACTCCTTTGCATGTAGAAAACCCGAGCCCATGGAAATATAAAATTCAGGGTCAAAAATGTAAGAGAGTGAATGAGTTCTTCCTACTTCACCTTTCCCTTCCCAGGCTTGTCTACATTTCTCCACATTATCACTGCAGCTGAAATGCTTGGCGCAGGATGTTTACTAAGCTTCTCTTCAGAAGCTCCTTGTTGTTCTTCCTGAATAGTGACCTAGGTATTTTTCCAAGCTTTGACTCAGCCTGCATTTTGCAAGTCCTTGTTGGTCCAGGGAAGAGTGAGGAACCACAGGAATGAGCCACCCAAAATGTATAGTCTCTTTTAAGAACTTTTGCTTCATGTTGGAGCTGAGGTTCTACATGCCTATATGAAGTAACCTTTATTTTTTTATGTCATAGCGAAGTTGTGGAATCATAAAAGTATCAGAGCTAGATGATATCAAATATTTGGCAGTTTGCACCATCTTCTTGCCATCACAGGCCAGTTCAGCCAATAGACTTCATAGTTGTTTTATTTACCCCAAAGACAGAAATTCCTCTTTACCTGGGAGAATCTTCATAGATGATGCTTTTAAAAACACTTTGTGCCATTAAGCTCCTGTATTTTTTTTTCACTTCTTTGCCATCTTATCCCTGAAATGGCACCAGGTTAATAATTACTTAATCTCTATTCAAGTCTGGCAGGAGTATCATTATTCATTTTTACTGATGTGGTGATCCAAAAGACATCTTACCAACCTCAGTGATGCCATTTGGTGGGTACAACCTTTATCAGATTTAAGAACTCACAGTCTCCCATATAAATATTTGCAGGTGCTTCCTCACAGTCAGAAAGACTGATAAATTTAGTTCCTTCTAATAAGTCACTTCTTAATACAGCTTGTTAATCCCTCATTAGTAGCCTGTCAATGCATTTGGTGAATGTAACAATATGGTATTTGAATATCAGAAATAAGACAGATCATTAATTGAAGCAGTGTCTAAAACTACTTTTATTTTGCTATTCATTAACAAATCCACAAGGAGTTTTTAGTTCAAACGAATCTCTTCAGAATTCACCAGCACTGTAAGTATTTGTGTAAATAAATAATTGTGTTCAAAATAACATCCTGAATAGGAGGTCATGTTTGCACAAAAGGTTTATCTGACTAGTATGTGGTTTTGTGTCTGTTTCATCTGCTTAAGGATGAATGATTGAATATTATTCTGAAAGGTTATTAACCTTGCTTTTTTAACAGAGGCCATATGGAAGAACTATTTTGCCAAGCAAGTAAAGTAAAAGTTGTGTATCCAAATTCTTTTTGCAAAAATTTCAAGTGAAGCATAAATTCAGAAAAATCATAATATTAAAATGAAAAAAGACCACTAGTGCTTTAGATACAAAGGTCACATTACTAATTTTAATAACCTGTGTTTTAGTTGTTCTAAAGCATTTAGTCTGGGGGACTTCTCTTCAGGACAGATATAACAGAAATTCTGTCCCACCCCTGCTCAGGAATGCTTTGTCTCAGATGGAGACAGTAAATACGTATTCATAACTGAGTACTGCAATCCTCCAGTAAAATTTTCCCCTAGCAATTGCTGTTTGACACTAATGCTGCCCTGGATTTGTCTTTCACACATACAGAGTGACCCTATTGGTGTAAAGCACCCTTAGGCAGATGACTAGCATAACCCATCACCTCACTTTTCCTTTCCTCCCACGGGTTATCTTCTCTATGGATGTGGATTTATTGGAAAGAATGAGAGGATCCTAGGCTTCATGAGAGGAGAGTCTTGCTTATCAAACCATATTCTTCCTATGACAAGGTAGCCCACCTAGTGGATCAAGGGAAGCCAACTGATGTAATCATTTCAGATTTCAGTAAAGCTTTCAATACTGTCTTTCACAGGATCCTTCTGGACTGGACAGAATGTTCAACACACAGCTGGATAAACACATCATGTGGTGGGTGAGCAGTTGGCTCCTGAGTTGATCAGAGAGGGTAATAGTGAATGGGGTAATATCACACTGGTGACCTGTCACTAGTGGGGTTCCACAGGGCTCTGTCTTGGGTCTTGTGCTCTCAAACATCTTCATAAATTACTTGGACATAGGACTAGAGGGGATATGAGCAAGTTTGCAGATGACACAAGACTGGGAGGAGCTGCTGACTCCCTGGAAGGCAGGGAGGGCCTGCAGAGAGACCTCGACAAAACAGGACTGCGCAATCACCAACCATAGGAAGTTCAACAAGGGAAACTGCCGGATTCTGCACCTGGGATGGGGCAACCCCAGATGTACGTACAGACTGGGGAATGAGATCCTGGGAAGCAGTGCCATGGAAAGGAACCTGGAGGTCCTGGTTGGTCAGCAGTGCCCTGGCAGCCAGGAGGGCCAATCGTGTCCTGGGGGGCATGAGGCAAAGCATCACCAGCCGGTCGAGGGAGGGGATTGTCCCACTCTGCTCTGCACTGGCGGGGCCTCACTTTGAATATTGTGTGCAGTTTGGGGCACCACAATATAAGAAAGATGTTAAGCCATTAGAGAGTGTCTAAAGGAGAGCAATGAAGATGGTGAAGGGCCTTGAGGGGAAGCTGTATGAGGAGCAGCTGAGGGCATTTTGTCTATTCAGCCTGGAGAAGAAGAAACTGAGGGGAGATCTCATTGCAGTTACAGCTTCCTTGTGAGGGGAAGAGAAGGGTAAGACACTGATCCCTTCTCTGTGGTGACCAGTGACAGTACCCAAGGGAATGGCCTGAAGTTGTGTCAGGGAAGGTTTTGGTTGGATATTAGAAAAAGCTTCTTCTCCCCAGAGGGTGGTAGGACACTGGAACAGGCTCCTCAGGGCAGTGGTCACAGTACCAAGCCTGATGGAGTTCAAGAAGTGTTTTAACAATACTCTCAGGCACATGCTGTGGCTCTTAGGGATGGTCCTGTGTAGGGCCAGGGTTGGACTCAATGATCCTTGTGGGTACCTTCCAACTCGGCATATTCTGTGATTCTGTGGTCTTTGTAGGATCCCACTGTTCTTCCCATGTTGAAATGCCAATGCATATCGTGTTTTAGTTCAAAAGCAAAATACTGTTGATGGGGAATGGGAGACAGGACCTTCTGGGGAAAGAGATCCTCCTCCAATGTTTGTTTGTGGTTGGTCCCAACAGCCTCACAGCTTTTACCATTAGTCCTCACACCACAGTTAGCCTGACATTCTAGCAGTGCTTCACTCTGTCTTTTGTGGAATGCTTGGTAACCTGTGTTGAAATAGCTCCACACAGGTCCTGGCTGTACCAGAGAGCCAAATTTGGGCTACTGATGCTTTATTTCCTTTCCTTGCACTCACATTGTGTCTGCACTTGCTCTTGATGTATTGTAGAATAACTTCAATGAAAACAGGTATTAGTTTGATGGTAGGCTCAGATCTTTGTACTGTAGCATAGCTTCCTTCCTTCATGTCCTCCAGTGCTCCTCCAGTCACCCTGCCCTTGTGTGTGAAATATTCTGTGGCGTAAATCTGCTCTTTGGTGCCTGTTGATATCAATGCGTCAGCTCTGGTATGCAGGTAAAGCACCAACAGAAAGAAAGATAAGATAAATGAGATTATGGTTAATAAATCTCATCAAAAGACATGAAATCTGTAATCTTAATTTAGGCTTAAACATATTAAAGGACTAATCAGTGTCAGCATCTACTTGTGCATGTACTATGCACAACACAGAATCCTAGGATCATAGAATCTTTTGGGTTGGATAAGACCTTTAATGTCACTGAGTCCAACTGTAAAGTTTGCACTGCCAAATCCACCACTAAAACATGTCCCTAAGCACATCTACATCTTTTAAATACCTCCAGAGATGGTGACTCAACCACTTCCCTGGGCAGCCTGTTCATGTTCAGAGTATTGCATCCTGCACCTAAGCACATGTACTTCTGTACCGCAGATTACATGGTGCTTAAAATGATTATGGGGAGGAGGAAAAAAGCACAGGCCTGGAACACAGAGATGTTTTCTTCAGTCCATGTTAGTGTTCCAAGGAATTCCAAGGGAAGTGAATGCAGTGCTCTGACCTCACTGTGCACCACTGGGTAGTAAAGACAAAATGCTACAAAAGCTAAACATGTTTTTGAGACACAGTCACTAAATCCTACTTCCTTCCTCTGTCCCACAGGAACCAGGCATCTGCAATGGTGAGGTGGAATTGCAAAAGACCTTTTCTATGTAGAAAGGTGTGTACATAGGTTAAACTGATGCTTAGAATGTGGCTCTCCTGCTCTGAACACGCACTGTACTTCCCTTCTTCCTCTGTGCTTCAGCAGAAGAGACTAAATGCCTACTAGGAGCACTCACACAGCTCTAGTAACATTTACTAATCCTGGGTTATAATGCAGCCATCAGCCTCCACAGGAAGGAGAGCTGACCATATAGCTATATCCCCTGGCTCCTGGCCAGTTTTTCCCAAATTTCTCTGTACCTTTCAGTGCTGTGTTTTTTCTGTGGAAAAATCCCACAGCATCACCTGTCCCCTTCAGAATATACTGTGCCATTGGATTGATTTGCTTTAATTCATCTGGACATGCTAATACCAGGTACCAAAGCAGAATAATTTTACAGCAGTAGAGACTACACTAGAAACAATGTCATTCATCAGTGAAAGACAGTATTTATCAAACTGGGCATGGAAAATTTCAGGGTTTGGTCTAAAATATTTTTTTCTGATTGCATATATGCTGAGTTGCTTCTTAAAAAGTCATGTGCAGATCATTTAAAACCATCACTAACTTGAATTAGTATTCCATTCAAAAAGTTTCTATAAACCTAATGTTATTTCATGTTTACTATAGATATCTTATATGCTTCTTACAGGAAGGAAGTGTTCTCTTGGCTAACACTGTGCTAATTAGCAAACATTCACCGGCAAAAGGTAATTAGCAAATAATTACTAGGAAACAGAAGCAATCAGATCAGGACATTCAAAACTTTCTCCACTGGAGTCACAGACTAGAGAGAAAATGCAAAAAAGCATCTTTAAGAAGCTTAAAAAATAAGACTTAATTCACACAGAAAAATTGTTCAGCACAGCAAACTGAACCTGCAAATATCTGAGGGATGCTGCAGCCCCGGCAACAACCTCTTCACTCTTAAGGACAGCTGTGTCCAGTAAGGTTATGATTTGTAGGTTTGCATTGTGTGCCTTAAGAGCACAATCAGTTGACAACGAAGAAAGCAGGCAGGACCGTGAGTAACCACTGCTGTTTCCACACACTGGTAAATGAAAAGCACTGAGGAAAACAGGCCCAGCGTGTACTACTCACTAAAACTGGAGAGAAGGGACAAGAACACAATCACAAAATTGCTAGCTTTTTTGGAAAGGCCATGTCAGTTTTAACTCTTCATGGCTGAAAGGTTGGACTTTCAATGTGAGGATATCTTACTGAGGAAGTATATATACACTCATCCTTAGGGCAGCATAAATAAGGAACTCCTGTTTCTGAAACAGCCCCTGTCACATGCAGAGCAGCTGATGGAACAAAGAACCACATTTGTGCATGTTCAGAGTGACATCCATGGACTCAGATTGCTGCCAGAGCCTGGTGCTGCTGAAGAGGTACCACTGTGTGTTCACAGAAATCATCCTCTCATCACACTCTGCAGTGCATCCAGTCTCAACATCAGTATTTTGATTCCAAAGAGTAGAACCAGCAAGGATGCAAATGGAAAGGAAATCTATTGCATGTGAAGCTGATGTATTGCTTTATACTTTACTCAACATGAAAAATCTTATTGCTTTTTTCAACCATGAAAGTGCAAGTTCTGTTACTTTACCATTTACTTATTCTACTTTCACCCATGACAGATATAATTTCCAATGTCCTGTCAACCCGCTCCCTCTTGGGATCTTAGCAAGACTCAGGGCTGGTTTTCTCTTTATGAAACAGAGAAGTTAACTCTGCATTGGAACAGCTGGGACATAGCTGTCAGTTCCTTTTCATTATCAGCAGCACCCAGCTGGATGTCTGGAATTCACAGACACTGGGGGAGATTCGTGTTTGCTTGAATTTTAAAAACAGGTTGCTTGCTGGGAATGAATACCCTGCAACAGTTCCTCAACTTTGCCTCTTTGAAAGTAAAAGCAATCCCAGTGGCTACTAAAAGCAGAAAAGAAATCAAAATGATCTTTGTTCATCAGTACAGAATTTGGTTAGTACTCGAGAGTTTTGCTTTTGCTGCAAAATAATCTGCACGTGAAATGATTCTAAAAAGACAAATATTTGAAAGAAAATCAAAGCTAAGGAGAAACTCCCAAGTTCTCATTACTTGAAATCAGTGTCCATTACCACTAATTCCTTGTGAGGTAAATAATTACACAGCTCTAGTATCTTCAGGATTTGCAGAAATTTTGGATCAGAATCTATTGTTGGGCACTTTAAAGTTAGAATCCTAGATGATATTCTGTTTGCCATATGTCAAATGAACAACTTTTGCTTAATTCATAGTCCAAATATTTAGATTTATGCAGTGGCACTGCTTCTTGAAACTAGACAATTTGCTGAATTTCTCCTAGAGGGGGCTTGCAGCTGGTGTCCATGACAAGAGTTTAAAGTACTTCTCTCCCTAAACCAAATTAGATAATAACTTGGAGGACTCCTTTACTTACTTGCTTCTCAGGTGAACTTCCCAATGCTAAACTAAGCTTGTCATGTGTCACAGATTAAGGCAGTTCCCTTGTGGGATTTCAGACTGTCTTTAGCACAAAGCTCCACTTCTCTTTGGTTTGGCCTTGCTTTGAAATATACCTTGTTTCTCTATTGCTCACACAGGAACAGTGTGTCAGAAATACTAGTGGAGACCTCTTTCTTCTTCCTTTACTTTCGGTTGGTATATTTTTTTGGTTGGTTAGGGTTTGTTTCTTTCTTTCTTGCTTAGATCACCAAAAATAGCTATCTAGGGCTAGATAGGTTGTCATTTCATTCACATTTATCAGAAGTCTAAGCTATGTTCCACCTATTTGAAATTGTGATCATTCCTGGTGTTGAGACTGGTCTATATTTGGCACATAATACACTATTCATAATGATTGACAAATCTCTGTGTTCTTCCAATGCAACAGGTAATATTCTGAACTAATGATCACTCAAAAATACAAACTGTGAGCTTAAATAGCCAGGTCTAAGCACCTGGAGGTAAAAAAAAAAAGGTGTCTTTTGCAAAAGATTGTTTCCACACAAGCCAAACTAGCCAACAAATCCACAAAACAACTTTTGTGTTACAACCCTTAAATAAGAGTCTTATGATAAAATAGCTAAGAATATGAAAGAGAGAACTATAGTGAATGTTAATGACCTGCCATTCTTCTCACAACTCAGAGGGTGCAATAGCGAACTGTAGATTCCTTTCAAGTAACCTGTGTTAAATATGATTTATACCAAGAGTGTGCAATTGCCTTCAGTGCAACTATTCTAAAATCCCAGCATGAAATTTTCCCCTGACTATCTTCATACTTGTGCTAGGTCACCCAGGAAAAAGTTATTTGGACCTGCTCAGTTCTAGAGGACTGGCATCCAGGTTGAAAGCACGCAGTAGCTAGAAATTCTACTGGTGGTTTCAAAGCTCAGAAAAACACAGTCTTAGCAAGCTGACACACACAATCAGTAGTACATTGGCATTAGTACTGTTCAGGATCTTTAGGGCAGGAAATTTCAAGTGATGTGAATCCCAAAGTTTAAGCAGGTTTTAGCCCCTGTCTGCAGTACACACTCTACCCCTCTGCTGTTTGGTTTTTTTTTCTGAAGTGTTTATATTGCAGAGTAAAAATATGTCCATTCAGCTATATTAAATAAGATTATTAAGAAATGTAATATCACTTCACCTTCCCCCACAGAGCTTTCCAGGATTCTTTGTGAAGTAAACCTGCTCTGCCCCCACCCCAAATTTCTTGCATTTCAGGTGTGTATTTAGAGATGTGCTTGACCTGCACAAAAAAAGACTTTTTCCTTTCTAAATCAGGATTATTGATCTATTAAAAATTCAGGCAGACTGATTGTTATGTGAATGTTTTCTGGTGTTACTCTCTCTTAAGTGAGGCTTGGCCTCCTGGTGTGTGTATCTTTCAATTCATAGCCGCAAGTTCAGAAGAGACAATCTTGTTGCATGAAGGTACCAGCCCTCAGTCCACCTTGCCAGTACGTGGCCATAGATTATTGAAGTCCAGTGGCACTGGTGGGAGGACTGTCAGCTTTAGTTAAATTCTGCTTAGTTAATCCAGTTTACTAGCTCATGCCTGAAAAACAAAGGTACTCTTTATGAATAAGCAGGTAGGCTACTTTGTTTAGGGACCTTGACTAACTTCAGCAGGAAAAGTTGCAGCTCCCATTTGACTCTTGACCATGATTCTGTAGTGATCAATATCAGACATATATACCTGCAGGCAGGTGTGATTTGGGCATAGTCTGGGCATAAAATAGCATTTCTGTTGAATAAGGCACAGCTCCCAGCAAGGTGTTTCTCTCAGTGTTTTGGTTCTCTGTTCATGTTATTCCAGCTGTGAGAGCAGAAATTGTCAGTGCAGAATTAGAGTAGCATGGACAAGCTTAACCCACACGAAGCATGAAGTTTCCTGGGACAAAGAAATTTTCACAGACATTTGAATCATGAAATTGTTAAGTCTGGAGGGACTGTCACAAGGTCATCTAGCCCTATGGAAGTCATCTGCAAAGTAATAGAGTGCATTTCAGTTCTCTGCACCATGGATCAGCTGGACATTTCATGTGGTACTCAACAGAAAAGACCAGCTCCCTGCATGACTGAACTACAGTCTCACTGATAGTTTTAAGTGTTCTAAATTCATATCTTCCTTATATTGTTGTTGTTTTGTTTTGTTTTAAATATACTTAGGATACAAGGGAGTGGAAGAACCTGGCAAGTTGGTTGAGATATTGTGTCTTATGACTGCATAAAAGTCCAGGGACTTGTTTCCCACCACCAGGCCAAGTTTCATGATCCTGTCCAGAACAAATTTCTCTTATTGGAGTGGTCCAGACCAGGATTAGACAGGGAGACAGCAATGGGCCAGGGCAAGTGATCAGGGCACAGTCTTGTGTGTCCTCCATCCTTCTCCTTTACTTAGCACTATATGCATGCTCATAAATAGTCACTGAAATCCTTAATTTCTGTGGACTATATGTGGGATATGAACAGGGAAAGACTGCTTTAAACTGCCTTTCTACAGTCCTTAGGCCATCTGGCCACATGTCCATTTCCAATATAAAACACATCATCTTGAAGTGGTCCATTTCATAATCCAAGAACTGCTCCAGGAGGAACAAATACACCAGCAATACTTTTTTGTTCTTACACAAGCTTTTATTTGGAAAAGGTTCTAAATGCACAGAGACTTCTCAGAATCCAATCTGAGTTCTACCAGTTTGAAGGTATTTTTCAAAAAGCAAATAAACATAAGAAAGACGTTTTGGGATTTCTTTTTATGTTTTCTTAAATGTTTTATCCACTCTCTTATTTCTCATGTGTTAAACCTAGCAAGTTATCTGAAAGGTGCACCCAGCTCTGAATTTGAGCTTCAGAACTGACTTTACAGAAGATGAATCATGACCCTGAATTCACATACCATTTCATAAGTACTCCCATTTCTAAAACATCACATATATGCAAATTACTTTCTTTGTACCTTCTTTGTATCCAATTACCTACTTACTTGTACAACAAATACCCTGAAAAAAATTGATTCAAGGTGACACCGAATTTATCTTCAGCCTCCAAAAACAGAGACGAGTAGGAGGGACTTGACAAAGAACTGTTCGTACCACCTTCTATATCACTGTTGAAATCAAGAGGATCACTAAATCGTCTACCACACATAAAATCTTATCTCCTTCAAAATCCACAGAGATATTCATGGAGCTTACCTGCAGAGCCTGAGAAATTAAACCAAGCAGGCTGTCTAAGTTTAAAGGAACTTAGGAAATTTGTTGGATTAGAAACTGAAGGAGACAAGCCTCCTCTAATTTCAAAAATAAATTTTAATTAGGGTATGATAAATGGAAGGATAACAGTTCTTAGCTATAATATATATCTATATATGTATTCAAGATAAACAAAACAACCAGGACTAAATGAGTAAAAAACCCCTGAAACAAACCCTTCCCCCACAGTCTCTGGCTCCATTGGGCGCAGTAGTATTTACGGATCATAGGTGATGATGTTTCTCCTCCGCCGGCCGGTGCTGAGCTGCCCCCGGGGGGTTGGTGGAAAAAGCTTTGGTGTCCCTACGAGGCTGTCGAATCCCTCTGTGGGGGTCGGTGGGAAAAAACCGCTCAGGAAAGTAAAAAAAAAAAAACAAACAAAAAAAAAAGAAGGCTGGGATCCTCTTTCCTCGGCTTGTGGTTTGTTGGCCTCTGGGCTGGAGCCTCTGATGTAAAGGCCCCTCACGTCTGGGCTGGCCGCCGCTGGGCTCCCTCAGGAAAGCCCGATGCAAGGGCCCCGGCTATCGACGTGTCTCTCTCTCTCTTGGGCACAAGGAACTTTGCAAAATCCAGGGATTGGAAAAAAACCAGGAGGAAAACAAGGGAAGAAACCAAACCCGCAGGCAGAGGTTTCTCCCTGAGCCATCTCTCCCCTGCAAACTGCAAAACCAGAGTGTCTCCTTCCCCCGCCCCAGTGAATTACCAGTCACCTTGGTTCCTTTGTTAGAGGCAATAGATGAAGACAGACCTATTCGCCCCTCATTCTGGTGGTAGGGGAAGGAAAAATTCCACTAGATTCTAAAACTATAACTCAGGCTGATCAAGTGCTTTTTGCCTACATGAATTCTGTGCTACAGTGTTGTTCAAAAAAGCAGACCTTGCTTTGTCAGGAGGTCACACAACCAGGAAGGATACATTTTTCATTCAAGGATTTTAGAGTGTGTATCCAAACATTGCAATGAAAATCTGCATGCTTCTGCCTCAATATGCTTATCCTAGTAAATGCCACATCATTTGGCAGCAGCTCATCAGCTTGTCATGGATCTGTTTCTGTGGTGCTGTGGCTCTTTGAGGGTGTGTGTTCTGTTGTATTGGGGGAACACTTGATGGTATTGATGGTGCTTTGGCACAGAAAATACATCATGCCTTTGGTGAAGTGTCATTTGAAAAGAAAAAAAATGAGATTACACTTTCTGTTTGTAATGAGGAGCAGCTCTGTAATGTGCAGCCAACTTTCACATATATTTGGAAATAAAATAATACCTTCTTATGGTAAGTAGTACCAAATGTAGACAACTCTTATGCTCAGTTGTCTGTCTGAAGAGGAGTGTCATTATGGTGCAGCACAGAAGATTTATTACATGGTGGCTTTTTTCCTGAAATTAACAGCTGTCTTTTGTTTTAATCATTGTGTATATAAAGAAAATAAAGTCATATGACACTGAGCACTTCTAGTTCTTAAGGGGCACTCTGCATTCCCAAGGAGAAAGCCTAAAGCTTGCATAACAGCAAAAAACAGAGTAGCCTTAATTTTGTAAGCATGTAGTAATTTTACTGTAGATGAAAACTCAGAAAGGAAGCCTCCTTTCATTTCCAGCACAATTCACTTGTTTGTGTGAACTTTTTGGCACACAAATGCAAGGAGAAATAGTGAAGTACTTTTCAGCTAACAAGCATCCATTTCCTTCTCTGAGGCAGCAATAATCATTGTTGAAATCCATCTTTAAAAACAGGAAGCTTTATCATTTTGATTTTCTAACAACCTCGCCCTTTCTTGTGAACCTGACCCTTGCTACGAATCATCTGCTTTGATTCAAGCATGACTGTTATAAGACTGAAGTGCAGGTATTTCCTCTTTTGCTCTAAAGCACATCCAGTGTGTGCTTAGAAACAGCACTGCTAAGAGTGATTCACCCAGCCCTGAGCAGCAGCACTGCTTAATGGAGCCTTACACTGGAAACGAACATGTTTATATCATGCTTTTGTTTATGTTTCATTTCTAAGGAATTGAGGGAATGAAGCAGGATCTCTTGTGCTCAGAAAATATTATCTGAAAGGAAAGCAGAAGGAAAGTGCTAAGGGTGAATTTGGAGGGACCACAGCACAGATTGCATTTTTTTGATTTATCAGCAACAAGTAAATGCCTTTCCTAGTGGTACATAGCAAGACTGCCTCTCCACACAGGAGTGTAGCAGACTCACTGCTGCAGTGATGTTGTCAGATACATTTCATCCCTTCTTGAATGGATCCTTGGCAACATATACAGGGTTGGGCACATACACGCTTGGTGCTCCTGAGGAGAGGAATAGTCAGCCAAGACCACGGCCCACTCAGCACCACTCTGCAATGCAGACACCAAAACCTCCACCTCCACTCTGTTTCTTGAGCAGAAACATCCTCTGAGATGCCCCAGGCACTTGGCCACCCTACAGCAGAAAACTCTTCCACTCCCCATTCCACAGGCAAACTGGTGCCCAGCTGATGAGCTCCTACTATGTGTTAGCCAGGGAGGCTGCTGTCATCACTTTTGTCTCTGCTTTTGTCTTTTGCTGGCTGTGAAGTAATCCTAGGCTAATGATGGTAGAGAAAGAGACATTGTCTTGCATGCAAAACACTATTAACACTGCTTTATTCCCAGGAGAGCTCACTGAACATCTCTCTAAATTAAGCCATGGAGTGGCCTTTTAAAAGGCTAGCAGGAGGAGCCAACAAGAAATACTTTGGAAAGGATAGTAAACCAGGTCAGTGTAGATTTACAGTCATCTCCAGTTCCAGCAGAGAACAGTGCATCACAATACTTCTTGCAGTAATTTTACTGCTTCCCTCAAGCAGGACAGAGACAGATAATGAGAGGTGGTCTGGAAACTTAGTTTCTATGTCTGGATAACCCTAAACTTCCTTATCCTGGGATGTGTCCCTCTGTGTCTCCCACTCACCACATTGTGGTCATCCGCAGGAGTTCATGCAGGGGTACAAGGGTCCAAGTGCACCAGCTCCATGCAGTTCCATGTATTAACCAAGATACACTCAGGCCAATATACCTAAAGAGAAGGTTTCCCATTCCAGCACTGCTGGCACTTCATGGCATTGTCTGCTCTGTGCCATTGTGTCTTTGTAGCATGTTTGCTCTGCACAGCCATCAGCTAAGTTAGCTGCAGAGCCAGAAGCCAGAGTTGTGCTGGAAATAACTGATCTGCCTTGGTAAAAATGACTGCTGTCAAAATCACACTCGGTTCCTGAAAGAGTGAACAAGACATCCTCCAGCAAGGTCCCTCGCTGGCATCACTGCCTCTGACTCTTGAGAGCAGCTCCCTTCACTGCCTCAAGTTCTCAGCAACTCCTTCCTTTCCTGGGAGCACGTGGCTCCCAGCCTCTACCCCTTGACAAGCACCCCAGCATCTCCAGTGAAGGAGCATGGAAATGCTAACCATCCAGCTTGCTGCTGGTGCCTTCCTGAGCACCTCTGCAGAGACCTGCACAGCGTGGGCTTACTCAGGTCTGCACAAGCCCCTGCAAGGCCAGAAGTGTCTGGGGAGCTGCTGAGGAAGTGATGAGGGCTGGCCACAAATACAGGTTGTGTCCTGGCTGTGAACTCGACAATCAGGAACTGCAATATAATTCTGTGGTCTAAAGCATCATTTTTAGTGCTTTTTTATTCTCTGGGGTTTCTTTTGCTTTAGACATCACTGATAATAGATGAGAAAAGGAGAGAGGGCAATTTCTCATTTTCAAACACAACACTTGCCTCCAGGAGAGGAGATTTTTCAAATCCTTTGCAAGCAGGGGAGCAGAAACTCATCACAAAAATGCACGAGGCTCTACACTTACAGTACCTGTGTGATGATGCCCAGCTAGCTGACAGGAGCATGCTCTCTTGAGCTTTGTTTCTGCTTACTGTCACCAGGAGGTTTGAACATGCATATGTCACACCTCAGGAAAATATGTGTAACTGCATGACACAGGACAGAAAGTGTTTCTGAGAGGAAAGGAAGAAAACAACTCTACAGACTGAGAAGGAAACATGAGAAGAAGCAATCTGGGCCAAGAGTCTAAACTCTTTCCCTTGAATGCTTTCCCAGTTTGTGACCTCTAATTATTTGATTATCACAAGAGAAATCTAAAGAGTGTACTCACTGATTTCTGAATAAATGCTAACCTTTAACATGGGTTGTGCTCACATACTTCACATTTTTATTGGTGCATTTAGGGCCTGAGCACTGTGGCAACATGTTCTGGGTCAACTGTGAAGCGCCAGAACAGCTAAGATACTGCTTATTACAACAGATCAGTCAAGACAGACCAGGCCAAGTGTCGCTCGATATTGGATTTTATATCTGTGTTTATTATAGCTTTAATGGATGTAGTACCCAGCAACTTCATCCATGGTTTCTGATATGCATGGCTCCAACCAGAGAACTTACTAAAGGTTTCCCTGGCCCCACGAAGTAGCAGCTGTGCAGAGGATGGACAAGCACGGTCAAGTAAGAGACCAAATGAGGTAACACTGATCAAGCAAGATGAAGGTATCCCTTCCTTGTTGTAGTTCAGCTTTTCATAGGCAACACAGCAAAGGATGTTTTTAGAGGCGCATAGCATATATGCACATAGCATATATGCACAGCTGCATAGTAGGCTGCTACTAGAAAGCAGAAGACTCTTTAGTGAATGCACTTCAACCCTGAGGAGAGGTGTGGATGAGCTGGTAGACCTGGAATAGACCAAATGAGGCTCTGATAGTGAAGATGTGCAGCATTTTCTTGTGTTGTCACACTAGGGTGCAAGAAGTGGAATTTAGACAAAACGGTGTGCCAGGAAGAAGACAGTCCATGGTAAAATCTGATAAGGCAGGAGGAAGAAGGGGCTGCAGGGATTGTGCCCCTAAAGAAGAGAGTGGCAGCTGGTGACGGTTTGGGAGAGAAGCAACAAGAGATAAATAGCCTCTTTCCTCCCCAGCTCTTGTGGTATACAGTGATGATTAAGATCTGAACTGATTTATATTGAGACAGCTATTGCTGTCTCACTTATCCCAGTTCTTTGAAACATAACCCCCTCACACCCTAGCCATCACTCTGCTCTTATTGATTGTGATTTTGCATAAGGAACAGCCTAACTTTCTTCCCACCCACACACACTTGTCAGGCTTTCTGTGTACAATAGTGGTTCTTAAATCCTTGGGCACCAGATTTCTTGCTCTGAAATCTTCCAAACTACTTTTGACAGTATTATCTTTCTAGTCTGCAAAGCACTCAGAAGAGTCATATGTAAAGCTGGCTTTATCATACTGCAGAAATTCAAGCATTGCACGTGGTACAAAAATGATGACTCAGCAAATTTTACATTTTCTCATGCAGCAGGGACACACACACACAAATCCTGTCTTTGCACATCAGATGTACACATGTCAGTCAGACACGTGCAAAATTGCCATTCTGTGTGAGAAGCAGGATCCAAACAAACAGTGTTAGTGGCAACACACTGCACTGCTGCTCTCCCATATTCTTGGCCACTTGAATCCCTATGAATTTTCCTGCTCCTAACATAATATGTCTTTTGTAAAAGCAAAAAACAACCTTCCCTTTCTTTTTCTGAGGCCATAACTTAGACTACTTAGGCTTCGATCCAGGAAACACAAAAAGGATGTGGGTTTTTTAAGCAGCATTAACAGGTAGTGTGGTGGCAATTAATTCATTATCACAGTGTTTAAGCCAACTTTAGTTAGTTGCATAAAGGGAGTTGGCAAGAAAGAGGTAGAAAAGACACTGTTCCTTTTGGTTTTTTGAACAAGCCTAGAACTCTACTACAAGCTCGTTAAGAAAACTGAGTAGTTATTGATTTTATGAGGACACCGGAAACTAAGAAACATGTTCTAATTCTGTCTGTAACACAGCTCTCGTGGACCCAAAAAGAGAAACTGTTCATGACAAGATTGTTATTTTTATCACAGGTAGAGTTTTGCAGCCCAGCTGACTTGGTCCACACAGGCCACTGCTGAGAACAGTGGTCTTCCTGCATCCTCTGGGTGCCTTGCTTCCCCACAGAATGGAACAAGTAGAATATTCACCATACCAAACAAAGGAGTTAGCATAGCACCCTGCAGTCAGAGTGCTGGCACAGGGGAGGGAAGAAAAAGAGAAAGAGCGAATCCCCCTTTCAGAAATAATATGGATTTGCACCCTGCAGTTTTGCCCACACCTGATTCTTTGTTTCCTTCAGATCGTGCAATCTATTTAAACTGATTTACTAATGGGATAAAAATTTGCATATAACAATCAAGCCTCTTTAGTGAATGCACTTCAACCCTGAGGAGAGGTGTGGATGAGCTGGTAGACCTGGAATAGACCAAATGAGGCTCTGATAGTGAAGATGTGCAGCGTAAAAATTTGCATGTAACAATCAAGCCCGTATTAAAGAAAAATATTTTAAACTCCCATATCACCAGCTTTGTCAAAGTGAGATTGACTCCAGCTCAGCCTGGTGCCCTGGCCCCCAGTCATGCCTCCCTGCTGTTGGCAGGAATTCTCTACACTCCCACCCAATCCCACCAGTTGCCTCCTGCTCTGGGCAAGTCCTTGTGGGGCTGCTTCTGCAGTGATGGGCAGATGCAGCTTTTGTGACCCCCACCCAGCTTCTCACGCCATCACACAGGGAAGGTACTACACAAAACCTGGACTTCCCTTGTGTCCTCTTTCTGCTTCTTCATCCTATGCCCATTGAACAGGAAACAGGTCCAAGGCCAGGGGAAAAAAGAACGGAAACAAAGGTGAGATGGATTTTTCCTGATACATCTCAAATTTATTCTACACTCTTAACTTTGAGAAGAATTGGTCTATCTCATAATTGCTCATGGTCTATCTCATAATTGCTCAGTATTCTTACTAGGTTTTCAATAAAAATAACCACAACCTAAAAGAAATTAAGGTGACTACTAGGTTTTTCTCTTTTTCCTTTAAAAAGGTAAAATAGATAACAAGAAAATGACAGGAATTTTCCCAGATCAGTCAGTTGTTTTGTTTTGTTTTAATATTGTAGTGTAGTCTATATTTATTAATGATATATAATGCCTGCTCTCAGGTTAGTGATTTTTTAATTATTATTATTATTATTTATACAAACATGATGAAGGGATGCCAGTGTTAGAGTTGTGTTTCAGTCCAGCAAGCTGAATAGGAAGGAATTATAAGGTTTAATTACATCAAGGCATGGGTTGCTGATACCAACAGATGACTTCTGGATTTACAGCAATAGGCGAAAGATGCACTTTCGCTTTAGGAGCAGGAGCATTTCTTGTTTTGAATGGTGAGAGAGGACACCAGTGCATGTTGTTTTTTCCAGAAAAGCTTTTACTCTCACATTACCAAGGAGAGAGATAGAACCTCAGCAGACTCACTTTTAAGCACTGAGGAAACAGTCAAGTTTCAGAGTATTGGTATATTTTTGAACTGAAAATTGCTTGATATTTTTATCCCTGCAAACATTTTTAGCATCCAGATTTGCTTTAGGTGGTTTCCCCAGGCAATTATGTAAAGAAAGCAACCCAGTACTATTCATTTGTCTTTATCTTGCTTTGTGCTGCGCCTGGTGGCAAAGTGCTGTTCTTCAGTTTCCCATGCTTTTTCACGAAAAACGAGAACACTGAATTCTTTGCTGAACAATAAAGTTCTGCAGTTTTGTTTATTTTTGCAAATTAAAACCCTGTTTCAGCACAGTGTTAGCTTTGAACCTAGCAGCTTGTGTTAGCATAGTGTAGGTTTGGCTGCTACATTCCTCCAGGTAAAGCACAGCTGCAAGCCTTGGATCTTCATGCATAAAGCACCTTTTCTATAGCACTGCAAGCAGAAAAATATCAAGGGATTAAGTTCAGCCACCAGGTTTTTTGCAGTGGTTGAGTGCATAATATTGTTCAGTGCTCCAGAAGGGTAAGGATCACTGACTGCTGGTCATGGAGGGTGGTAGCAGCATCTTTGGAGAAAACCAGAGGGGAAACACATGCAGTAGACAAAGGAGAAGAGAGAACAAGTGGAGAACAGAGATGAGGGAAAGAGAAGAAAAGGAGAAGCACACAGAGCAAGACAGAGAAATATGTAAAACACAGTGGTGTGCTGCAGACACAAAAGCAGAAATGGAAGTGAAAGAGAGGGTATTTCAAAGGGACACCAGCACCAACCCAGTTGCATTGAGTCAGCACTTCTCAATCATAACACACTCAGGCCCTGTACTCAGGCCCCTGGTCCAAGCCCAGAGGAAAGGTCTCTCTCATGACTGCTGATAAGGACACTGTTGCACCAGCCAGCCACAGAAACAGTCCTGTCATCCTCCATCAGGCAGAGCAACACTAAATGAGGCTCTCTGGAAAGCAAGGTTACTGCAAAATAAGGTGGGAGATACCTCCTGGCTATGTGAAATGGTCAGGAGTAAAAACATGCAAAAATCTCAAAGCTTCCCACCACCACTATTATCACTCCTGGTCCATTTTTATGCCTAAGTAGATCCAGGTATGACTACCCCAGCTGGCTGAAGACACAAAACCCAACATAGAATAGCTCTTCCCCAAAGTCAGTAGACTCCCAGTAAGTAGCCAGTTTACTGGGACAGAGGATCCTTGTGGAGTCATAGTCGCTTGTTATTTTCATTCTGCCACATCAGCCTTTCCTGTGTCTGTGTCACAGAAAAAAAGTCAAGTGCCTGAAACTCCACTTGATCTGAAGTTTGAACTAGCCCTGACCCTAATGACTCATTCCCATATTTTCCCTATTTGTTCACTCGCCAAGAAAAATTCCCCTTGGTTTGCTAGATTTTCAGGATTTTCAGACTTTTCAGTCTTTGGGCTGTAAACTTGGAGGGATTATTTTTGTGAATAGTTTGACTTGAGCTTTTTATTTTTCTCCCCTTTCACTTTATGTGGTTACGTAGTGTGACAGGCTGGAGTGGACAGGAATGTGCTCCCTTAGCCCATGCACATTTTCGCATTAGGGCGAGATAACTGGGAAGGGTGAACTCTCTTCTGGAGCCCAGGCAACACATCCTAATTTTCAATTACTCTCATAGCTGTGGAGGATGTTAGTGGTGTTTATTCTGAAGTATTTGTCAAGTTGTGCTGTGTGAATTCAAAGGAACAGCTGGTCTGAATTTCCCTAAAAATGCTTATCTCTGAGCAGATTCATCTGATTTCTTTAATTTCTGCCTTGGTTTTGGTCTGTCTGGTCTTCATGCCACCTCACCACTGGAACAGCCACACTTAGAGCAGAGCTTTCTTTTGAAAGTTGATGGTGATTCATGGGCTTCTACCACAGCTCTCTGCAGCCCTTCAAACAACTGCTTAACTTGCCGAACAAACCAGAAATAGGAAGTAGCAGCCATGCTGCTGGTATTGTAAAACGGAAGTAGTACAGTAAAATATTAATCATGCACTCATTTTACACACTCTTATCTTGTCCATAAAAAGGTTTGTAATAGCACTATATACTGTTCAATATTCTTACACCGTGTCACAGGTTGGTAGCCTCACCTGCCAGTGATAGGGTACACAACAGGACAAAGCATCAAAGGCAAAGCCTAAACTTTTAATTCAATAACTCATTTAATTATAAGACTTTGAAAAAGTTTGAAAAAAAAACTACTTTATGACTGAATCACAGCACAGGCTGCTGCTTTCTTAACTACCTATTCATTTGTGCTCATTGTAGGCTATATTTTTATAACTTATGTCAGAGTACCGCAAAAATTCATTCCAACCCTTCTTTTTGCAGTGACCTCTCCATGCAGATGTTCTGCATCCCCAGCAAACTCGACAGGGACAAGCCAGGAAATGAAATGCTGAGTATCTCAGGCTTGGTCTGGAAGGCAGCCAGGGCACACTCCAAAAAGAGGCAGAAAGGCTTCTGCCGTGAATGTAGGTCACCACTCACTTATGGAAATTCATTGCTCATGTCAAGAGTGCCATGAAGCAGTGCTTTAGGGAGAGCAGGCAAACATGTAATGCTTTCTGTGTGGAAATAACAGTGGTGTGAGGGAGCAGGCTCCCAATTGCTTTGGCTTTCTCTACTCCATTTTCACCACCTCTGTGAAAGTGAGGCATGTGAGTGCCTGACTTCACTGGAGAGATTCCTTGACATAAATGAGGCATCTGTCTTTTGTCTTTTTAAATAGATTACACTCAAGCAGTTGTTCCAGGCTAAACTCTATTGTCAAGGTGAGGAGATACCAGTGAGCTAATCTCTCCATTGCCTGAAGATCCTTGCCCACAAGTCTGCCTGCAGCAATTGATGGGGATTGTTCCTCACTTGAGCAGTACAAACACATACACACACAGATATGCACTGGGGAGATCTGACTTCTCATGGGCTCTACTGACACAACCTGTAGAGCATGCTTACTGTTTGCATACAACCACACAATTAAACACACCGGCATTGTGGTCTGAAAGCAAGGAAGAATGAACAAGTGTGGATAAAATTAGAGCTGAAGGACCTTTCACTGTTTTGTTTTGTTTTTCTTTTTTTTTTTTCACTGATTCATCGGACTCATCAGAAGAACATCTTATTTTTTCAAATCTTTTTTAACTGCAGGACTGTAATGTGCAGTTCTCTGACACTTCCTCAGTCCTTGTTTTGGAGATCATCACCAGTCACTAATGACCTGCTCTAGTGGCCACTGTCATCATATGTGTCAACATCTTGCACCTTCAATATACCTTAAAGCATCTCAGGCATGATGATGCAATGAAAACGTAACTGTGCAAAAAGATCTCTCAAGAGATCCCACAGTAAAAGATTTGCACTGGTGCTTCAGTCTCAGATGAAGAAATCAAAGTCTTTCATATCGGCAATCTGTTCACAAGATACAGCATTTCCTGTTGTTGATGATCCTATTCCTGCCTTTCTAGCCTCCACAATGTATATGCTGTCCATGTGCAATTACATTGTGTTTTTCTTAGTCCCTGAATGCAATTACTCTCTGTTACACTATATCTTATGATAAAAATGTTTTTTTCTGTCCACTAACAGTTGCACTTCCCAGAAACACACTCCTGACAAACAATGCACTTTAGCTGTATGATGCACACCAGTGCTAGGACTAACTCTTTACTGTAGCTTTGGTTCCGAATCAGGAGTTGCCCCATGTCTGTGACAACAGTTACTATAAAAAAAGAGCCTCCTATACACCTGCATAACAGGGGCTGGAAAAGGAAAGGATTCTGCTTGGCAGACAAAAGTAGGACATCAGGCCCCAATCTCATACTGTCTCAGTTCTGGGTTGATGTCATGATTATTTCATATTATGGGAAATACTGTGGCTGGAGACATGGTACATCTCAGTTCAGTCCCTCTGAGATAAGAAGAGAAACTCATGCAAGTGAGTTTCAGATCCCAAATCTGATACATATTTAATAACATTTTTTTTACACAACAGTTAGGACAAAATACTTAACTGGTCAATGACCAGTTCTGAATAAATACATCTAGGATTTAGGGAGGACATAGTCACCTACAAACAAAATTACACTGAAACAAGCAAAAATCAAACCCAAAACCAAACCACTGACCCCAACTTAGTGATTTTTAATTCCTTATACTTACTAGTTTAAATTCCTCCAACCCTAGAGATACAACCCTGAGCCTGCTTGGAAGTACCTTGCTGCTAACTTGGTTGAACAGGTTGTCATCTGAGCCTGATCAGTATTCACAGATTGGAATATAAATTCTCAATTTTATCAGTTAGCAGCTAGCCAGATAAATCTTCCAGTTAAGTCTTCCAGGTTTAACAGGGTTAATTACAGTGTTTCTGAAAATGGTCAGCACTTCATTGCAGGAGCCAGCACAACCACAGTCCTTTCTGTAAGATAATTACTGAATTGCAGTGTCACTTGTGCTCAAAAAAAACCCCACTGTTCTAGCCACAGTCTGTGCTCCAGCACCCTGCTCAGCGGTTTTAATGTCCCCACACCCTTGATTGCTGAGATGGGGACAGGTATGTTGTGAACTTCTCACATGCTGAGAAACTTCATCCAGTGTTTGTGCAGTGATGCACACAATGAACTGTTAGTGGGACCTGTCTACAAAGCCTCTAGCTCCAAAATATGAGCCTCCACCTATTTAGCTCAGAAATAACTCCATTAGATGATAATATCAGGAAATTATGTACTTTGTTCAGACACCTATAGGAGAAGGGTAGGATAATACATGGCTATTGTGCAAAATTAATAAAATGCCCCAAGGTGGTTTGGTGGGCATGAATAAAATGCCCCAAGAGCTGATAAGCCTTGAGTTCTCAGAGGGTATATTTTTTATGATCCAATCATCTGAATTATTTATCCTCCATTCATCGCTAAGCCTTAGAGAGATATTTCTGTAATGCAGTTCTAGTTATCTAAAAGTTAGATATCTAATCAGAGTTGATTGCCTAAGGTCATTTAAGAAGACCCACCTGATCTACCTTAAACACCTCTCTTGGATTGTGCACATTGACCAGAGAAGAAGCTGAGATGACTAGTTCAGACAAGGTAGCTACCTTAAAATCCTGGATCCCAGGGTATCACCCTGGGTACGCAATTAGACACTGGTGTGGGTGCATCAGAGAGCCTGTTGCTGCCCTGTGCCGGGCCAGAGCTTGTTGCAGGCAGGATGTCCTGTCCATTCCTGTTCCCACTGACATACTCGCTCCAGAACCATGAGCACCTGGCTGCAGAAGCATACATTCTGAATGGTAGCAAGAGATTAACAGATTAGGAAAGATGATGAAGATGGAGTGAAGGAGAGAAGAAAAGAGTGGTGTTGCCCAAGGCTCATTGTTGGGTCCAGTCTTGTTATTGATGAACTGGATGAAGTGGTGATGAAACTGAGTAAGTTCACAGTGGAGAGACACAGGAATTTCCATGAACAATTTGTCCCATTCATCTCAGGTGACAGACATATATGATATAGGATTTCTGTACCTCTCTTCCAATACCTGATTGCACATCCAAACCCTTGCACTCTCTCTTTGATCTTTGACTAAATGCATCCTCAAGGGAACTGAGTCACCAGAAATGTGTTTCCTCCCCTC
>VXAU01005252.1:50435-83346 GCA_013399695.1 Formicarius rufipectus | reverse complement strand
CTATCCTTCTCTCTCCTCCTCTCCTTTCCTCTCTTCTCCTCTCCTACCCCTGGCACTACCTGGCTTTCCCAGCCCTCTGCCCTGCTCTGAGTGGCTTACTCTCACATTGACATTGACAATCAGGCATGGTAAATCACCTCTTATCACACAGGTCTCACACTTCTATCCTCGTGCATGCTCATTTGTTACCGTGGGTGAGCATGTAGAAAATATTGCTGCCAAAGCAAAGCTGTAAGATGGAGAAGAGGCACTGCTGACCCATCTGCAGCCCAGCACACGCCGCTCCCCATGTTTCAGAGAACAATCTCCATGAGGCACTTACAGGAAGAAAACCAGCTCTCAGAGATCCTGAATATGCAGGTTTATATTTGGAGGTTGCTACAAATAAAAATTATTTTAAAGCAATCACATTAATCAGGGCCTTTTGATGCATTTGCTGCAATGACAACCAAATGAAAAGAGTCATTAGTGCATACTAAATGTAAAGGTCAATCAAAGGCAGCTTCTTCTTTTGGCAGCCCCATTCTTCTGCTGGTCTTTGCCAGGAAGCATTCACTTCATGGTTTCTTTTTTTCTTTTTTTTTTTCTTTTTTACTTTGACTATATATGTCCAAGTCCCACTCTCAGGTTTTCTAAAAATTATAATTGTATCACAAACATTTTATGTACCTGGAGAAGAAAATTGTGAACCTGTAACATTTCAAAGCTACTTTGACAGACAAGTTTTCAGCCTCAGCAGTTTTGATTGAGACTTCTCTATAACTATTATTGAAGCAGTCTTGATTGAGACTTCTCTATAAGTATTATAGGAGGTGCTGACTGATCCTTTATTGCAGACATTAGAGTTAATCCCTTCAAGAAAACCACCCGAGCCAGCAGAAAACCACGGAGAAGTCCTGGCCCATCAAGCAGCTGTATAGAGCTGTTGGTACATTTGTTCTGGAGACATTGCCTGTTATATATTGCCCAGCTGGGAAGCATTTGGAAACATTTTTTGGACCAATTCAGCATTAAATTTGTGGGTTGACTGCAGACTGCAGTGCAGGATAGTGGTATCTAAGCCAGCTTTCAACAGGTCCAGGCCAATTTAAGATGCTGTTCACTTGGTAACATTGCTTTGGGGAAGCACAAATGTTGCCTGTGTTCTCATTCACTCAAGCAGATCACGTCACACAGCTTCAATCAGTTATGCCATCACAGAAGCCCTGATGGCAGAAGTTGCAAGAGAAGCACTACGTCAAAGTGCCATCATTCAGCTGGACAGTGTCCTCTTCTCTCTAAGTGCTGCTCCTGTTGGAGGTGGAATGGATCTGTCTGTGCAGGACAAGGCTTGTAGGGCTTCCCAAACCTTTCTGCTGCTGTGAGACATTGCTGGCACAAATGCATATGATGATGCTTGGTTGATACAGCAACAGGGCTAACCTTGGCTCCACTCTTCGCCATAAGCAGCACACTTCCCATAAGTCATTAAGTTTTAACTTCTTTCAGTCTGTGCCAGGAACTGAATTGCTGTAAAATAACTCATACCCAGTTTGAAAAAGAGGTTGAGACAAACCAAGATATCACCTTTCCTCACTGAAAGAATTTTACTTTCCAAGACCTACTGGTACAGTAGGACTGTTCTCACATTCCAGGATCTCTGTCCTTCCTTTCTAGCTCCACATTGGCCTCTTCTCACCACAGAAAATCTCTAAAAACTTTCTTCTTCATATTCTTATGTCGTGCTCTCTGAATTTTAATCTTATTTAAATTTCTCTTTCTCTACTTTTTCCACGATTAGAAAGGCATAAAGGCTAAATGAGAGTTTAATCCTACAATGTAGTTGCACTTTCCCAGTCAGGCCCTGGTTCTCAGCCTCAAAATTCTTCCCTTAAAAGTTTTTCCTTCAGACTTAGAATAGATGCAGCTAATGTGTCCAAAACTTTGCTAGAAAAAGGCAGATTTCTGAGTTTCTTCTGGCCTGATGAGGTAAAAACCTACTTCTGGCTCTGCTCTTGAGGCCTATCTAGTGGTCACGCTCTCTGCTTCCAAATATTCACCTGAAACAAAAATGAGTTTCCATCTTGGTTTCTTATCCATGTTTAGGCTATTTCTTTTTAAAATTCTAATTCATCGAATAAGTTTGCATGAAAAGTGTATATATACTCACATGAAAATATATATATTCTTTGGCTGTTCTTCTTTGTCTATGCAAAGCAGCAGATTTTATAATCTCAATATTTTTTCCCCTTAAATACAGTGGCTTTAAAGGCAGTTGATACCATTGAAGCATGTTATCTACATCTGCATTATAAACATTACTCATGCTGGCCCAAGCACTCAAGGGAACATATCGGTGACATTAAGATGGCTACAGCACAGAAGAAGGGAGGTAAGGTGTTCTGCATCTGAGATTAGCCGTGAGACATGTCTGTCTGCTAATTCTTGCGCCACAGGACCCTGCCCTTCTAACTAGCTGGGATCTATCCAGAGTCTCCAAGAAGAGATAAAATACTGCTTCAGCTGCAAGGTGGAAAGTTTCCCTACCATGCCAAAAACCATAACCACCCAACCCCCTGGCAGGGGCTGGCAGTTTTGCTGAAAGTCTTGATCATGACAGCTTGTCCACCCAGGTCAGGAAAAGGCAGATGGATGAAGCAGCTCTGGGAAGCCTGTATAACACGTTGTTAATAATCCATTCGGTGAATGGTTTGTGTTTTCCAGGCAGTTTCATAATGACTTTTCACAGCTGGAGAAGGTCAAGATTTCTGCTGATGAAATTATATCTGTAGTCTGTGGAGAAATCCACTTTTCTTGAAAACTGAACAGTTACTGGAGAGGACTGATTCCAGTATAACTTTGATCAGGACATGTCAGTTAGATACAGAGGGGTAAATGTCATCTAAGAATGGTTTTGTTTTTGTGGTGGAACATAATTCACATTTCCTGAAATGAAACAAAACAAGATGAAAAAAAAACCCTGAGATAAGCTCAGTAGATTAGAGCATGGCGAGTTTGTTCCTTGTATGGGCCATTCACTTGAGAACTGGACTTGATGATCCTTGTGGGTCCCTTCTAACTCAGAATATTCTGCGAGAATAAGAGAAAAAGGAGAGAAGCGAAGGGCTAAAATCTGATAAATGTTGGAGACCATGAGCTATTACTTAGGAAATTACTGTGCTGTGAAAATAAGTTTGTTCTCTTCTTAATAATTTAGGTACATACAACAAACAGCATTGCTTTGTTCAAATGTCACTTTGCAATGGAGCAAATAGACTGAAAACATCACAAGCTGTGCTTTAAAATATTTTTATTCTACCAAATTCTTCCCAGTTTCTTTGGACATATATTATTATCTTCTTAGTGGACACTAGCTAACAAATTTCCATGTAAACAATTCATCTCAGTAGTGTTGTAGGAAAAATACAGCCATCTGAGACCTATCTCCACCCATAAGGTGATTCAGAACTATTTATATGATTTATGTGCTGCCTATCCCTACATATATTTTCTTTGCCTCACAGCTGCCTTTCCAGATTTTATCTTATTGCCACTTACCAGAGTATTTGCAGTGTGGGTGTATTGCTAGTGAACACAGACTAACTAGGTTTACTTTAAAATACTGTGAGTTTAAACTGCAGCAAGTTATTATGCTTTATCAATGTGCAAATACTGTGTTCCTACCCACATGCCTCTTGAAAAGCTGCAGGTCTTTAAACTGGAATCCCTTCCTCCCGCTCAGTTAGTATAAAAGCCTAGGCAGAGAGTTAGACATCTCTCAATGCTTGGGAAGCTGAATCAATAAGATCCAAAGGAATTTAACCAACATTCTGAGTCTGTGTGCACATGCATAACCATGGTGTAAAACAGCAGAGAGGTTCTTTATGCAAAAAAGTCCTTCTTTTTCTTTCCTATTTCTTACTCACCTCCACTCAACACAGCCCAAGGGCACAGTAAAGATCACCTGTTAGAGGAGTTGGAGACAAGACTACAGCATATTGGGGTCTACATGTTTTGGTCTCACAGAGCAATCCATGAGGAGATGGTAGAAGATGGCTCAGGAGCAGTTCAGAGTTACCTTCCCATCAGCAACCTTCCATCCTGTCCTCGTTTTTGCACTCTGACAGTCAGTGCAGCTTAGAACCTGCCTCTGCAGATGATTTTTAACAAAGCCTTTTGAAAATTAGTATGGCCATTTCCATTTAGGAACCACAAGAAGGTTACTGAGGACCTATGCTGAGGTACAGGAGATCTACCTATGGGAATACAAAGTTAGCAATTCTCTTCAGCTGGTGGGGAATTTTGCCTCTTTTTTCTTCAGTTCCTATTGCAATTTTTGTCATCATCAGATAAAGAGACCTTGAATTCTGGCAGATAGCATGGAGGAACTAGGAATTCTTGTTCCTCATTATGGTGTTAGACTGAGCAGTTCCCAAGGTGTTATGAAACACTGCAGTGGGGTCACAACAGGAAGCACAACCATCAGCAGCATGTAAAATAAAGGCACTCCTTCCTATTCTAAGATTTCAGAACTTCCTTATCCTCCAGCTCATAATCCTCTTACAGCTGTTGCATTTAGTTAAAGGACTTTTTCTTTTTTCTAATTTCTGCTTGGGCCACATTAAGGACCAGGCTCCTGCTCAGTCCTTCTTGCATGTACAATTTGCATGAAAATAAAAGATGCAATTTAATCAGTCCTCAGTGGAGACCTTGAAGCCTCTGGTCAATAGTGTGCAGACCACATTAGGTACTCCTCTGGCTCCATTTGAGCTTCTCACAGAGCTCTGTGTCACTATTCCTGCAGCCTCATTTATCTTTTTCTAATTAGGTATGGTGCTGCAGTTCAGGACAGAAAGTAATCTCACAGCCTATTTAATATGTACCTGTTGACTCCCACACAACAATTTAATGAGAATTTGATAGAGTTTGGAGGCAATCTGTCTGTTTAGAGGCCAAGCAAATACAAGTGATCTGAAAAACTGCTCAGAAAAAAATTTGAAAGGGATTATTTCCAACTAGGTGCAATGCCTGGGTCAGATCCTATTCATTTTATTTATATGAGCAGTCAACCCATGAATGGAATGACATAACTGCACAAGGTAAGCAGGATCCAACCTATTATATTCAGCTCCCTGAATACCCCTAGTCCTCATTCATCAGGAGTTCCAAGGACCATTTGACCACAGCCAGACAACACAAACAGCAAGTTTAAGCACAGGATTATCTGAGGAGTTAAAGTTGGGCACATGCTTAAGCACTTGCTGAGTTAAAATTCAGGACAGCCCTTGGAGTTTGGTCTTCCCTGCTCTCATTTGTGGATACAAAGGAAAGTCTTTGAGAAGATGTGGCTGCTTCCAGTCTTCACACAGATTAATATGTTACAGTCCAAAATTCTTTTTGTCAACTGGGGAGTTTACTGTGTGTGAGAACTTCTACAACTGCACAAAGAGAACCAAAAGCAGTGGCCCTCATGAGCTGGATTTCTTTTCTTTAAGGTTGACTGTCTGCACAAGCAGAGATGTAAAAGTTATTGCATAAATCCCAAGGGGATGGATGAGAAAGTGGATTCCCAGATATATTGTGGCCAAGTACTACTGCTATTGGCAGCAAAATGGATGGCTGCAGCTCCTTACCAGGGTTGTATCCAAGGAGAGAGAGTCCAGCAGTGCAGGAAGTGTTTACATATGGTGCCTCCCTTCACTCACACTCTGTGCTCAGTTCTCAGGCAGGTACAGCACTGCTCCATCATTTTGAGAAAAAATTGGAGAAAACATTGTATCTTAATCTTTCTACTTTATCCCTAGTGCTCTGAGGAGATTAATACTTGACACCACTCCACAGACAGCTGGTAGGTTGCAGGCAACCTCCCTGTGCCCACAACGTACTTCCACAGCACTCAACTTTTGTTTCAGGGTCCCGTAGCTGCACCAGCTACAAAAAGCCTCAGAGTCTCCCATTGCAAAGTAAACTTTTCAGCTCCAGGATTATCTGGCTGTCAGGGCCAGGACCTGTGGATTTTCAGTTTGCCTGGATCCTCAGGCAGGATGAAAAACTAAGCAAGGGGGACAGCAGAGTGATACAGGGTAAGTGTATACCACAGCCTCTCAAGGTTAGTCAGCAGCTATTATTAGCCCTGAGCTGTTGATCCAGTGGCTATTTCTTTGCCTCTACAGGTCAGGTACAGACTGCAGAAAAGCTTGCAAAGGAGTGAGCAGTGACAGACAAACTCACCAGTCTCCTTCAGAGGTTGAGAAAACTGTGACCCAGTTGGGTCAGTCTCCCTCAGTCTTCTTCAGTCTCCATCCATCCTGGATCCAACATTGGTGCTGGATTGCTATGACATGGCCAGCAAAGGAAGGCAACAATATAAACTGTAAATTGTGACAAGTATAAAAGTACTCAAGGCCTGAGGATTTGATTGACAAAATCAAACCATAGAATTTCATACCCCTTATGCTCATTGCCTCCTATTTTGTAGCCTTTGTATTACATGCTGTAGACACACACAAACCTTAGAACAGATGTTCATTTTGCAAACAGCTGTTCTGATTGAAAATGGCACTGGCTTGGCTGCCTGTCCTGACCCCAAACCAAAGATCACTCTGTGAGCTCCACAGCATACACAGAAGGTTTGTGTGAGCTTCTCCTCATCCTCTTCAGAAAAAATTGCACTGGGTTGTTTCATCTTGCACAGGATGATGCTACTTTACAGGACAGGTAATGCAGTGAAAATTAGGCTATCTGAAAATGTTGCAAATTAGGCATTCAGTCTCCAGATGCCGTTACATCTTGGCCCTTGACATTTATCAATCAAAAATTCTCCATACTACCACTAAATGATTCAGAACACTTTATTAAAAGCTCATAATGAAGTAAAATGGTGCTGTGTGCAGACACCTGCATTTTTTTCAAATTCGCTTTTGGACTCGACTCCAGTTTTGCTCGTTTTCATTGCTTGTGTCTACAGTTCTGAAAGTTATTAAGACTTCTCTAGCCCAGGAAGTAGGAAGGAACAATACCTGAAATCATGAGTCCAATGACTAAATTTAAGCACAGCACTGAAAAACATCAGGTCATTGAGATTCTTACACTTTTCCTTGTTAATATGCAGCTTCTTTGAATTTACTATGTAAAACAAGGGTGGCAAACTTCATACAAAATAGTAGTACTATAAAACGCAGCTGGATTAAAAAATAATAGATCTTTTCTGAGAAAGGTGCTTGCTTGCAAAATTTCAACTGAACAGCAAGCTTTGTGGATAAATTAATTGTTTAACAGATATAAGCATCTGAAATAGGAGAATTTTAAGGAATGACATGCACAGCTTGCACATTCAGAAGTTGAAGTCAGTTTTATTAAGTCATGCCAGTATACCCTTTCTTCCGCATTACCTTTTCTTCCTCTTGGTAATTGTGAATTTAATATCTTTATGAGTTTGTCAGCCTGTGATTCTGATGAAAAATTATTCTTTTCTATAGAAGCTGAAATATAATGAATTAAACCCAAGCCACATTGATACCAGTATATAAATGCTGCTCATGGAGTCAGTGTGATGTTTATTACAAATGACTGTTGCAACACAACAAGATATTTTTCGGGTTCTAAAAAGACTAAATTTTTATTGCAAAATACTGTTTCTATTATACAGGTATGTATTGTACTGTGGTGGTGACTGCATTCATGAAAAATATCTATGAAGCATTTTTTTTTGTATTTTTGTAGCCATTATTGCTTCTATATAAGGGTATATTTTAAAAGGTAGTCTGCAATTGTTCATCACCAGCAATTATTCCTAATAATATATTTCAGTCACCTAGCTATTCATCTAGATATATGTAAGGCAGGACACACCTCAACAAGGAATGAACTGTGCTTTAAGGTCTTTTATTTTTCCTCATGAAATATCCTACCTAGTGACACATTGAATTGTTTTTGAACTCCTGAAAGAAGGGAGAGATAAAGGAAGAGCAAGCAATATGGTGAATGAGCTGGTTAACAGTGCAATCCAGAACAACAGCTCAGGTTTTCATTCTAAAGGTTTTTATTTGTTTGCAGTTCATTTCTATAAACACTTAGTTCTTCAAGCTGGTGATGGTTCTCACCATCCTTTGTGTTTACAGCAAAGAAAACGCCAGTTTTTCCCAGTCTGTTAATATAGGTTATCAAACCTCTCTCTCCACTCTGTCTGAAGTGTGGAGGCTCTGAAAGGGGCTGAAGGTTACATTGCTTCATTCCTACAAGTGTGTTTCATTGCCCCTAAGTTGGCACTTACCATATGTGAGCTCGTCTTATAAGCAATGCAAGACCAGGACAGTTCAGTTCCTGTGGTATCTTTGAGACATACAACAGTGCTAGAATGTATAAGTCATTGTTTTGGAACTGCCCCCTATTTGAATGCCTAAATTAGTTACAGACAAGCAGGCAGGTTGGATCACCAAGGCTGCACCAAGCCTAGCACACCCTCACACAATTCACCCCAGGCAACATGCAGGCTCCCTAGATGCTTCTTCCACAAAATCCAAACACAAGGTGTCCCAACCACAGTAACTCTTCCAGAGGACCAGGCTGTGTTTTCTCAGACTGAGTTCACCAATACCCATAGTCACAGGTAATGGGAAAGAGAGCTGTAATCCAGCCTTCCCATTGCTTTCCCCACGAGCCACAAAAGCTTTTTCAGCATACTAATTCAAATGCAAGGGCCAGCCCTACAGGTTTACAAAGAAAATGAGAAACCAAGTGCAAGCTTTACCACTCTGGGTACCTGAGTTATTGAGTTTATAAGATGCCAAAAGAGATTTCTCCACTCTGTATGTGCAAAGTTTGCATTTTCCTTCTCCCAAAAGTCCCTCCTGAACCGACAGGGAAAATTAGTTTATGGTCCCGGTTCAGGTAATTAGTCTAACCTTGAAAAAATCAGCAAGGCATGCCAAAGTAAATGTCAGCAGTGCCCACCCAAGTTCCCATCTCTGTGTCCAGCCTCTCAGTCTAAAGGCAAAGGTAGAAATCCTCTCACACATCTTCCCAAAACTGGTTACTTACTGAAGAGAAAGTTGAAAGGTGATGTTTAAGAAGTTTATTTTCTAAATACAGAACTGACTGTAACACTACCCTTATCCTCTAACTTCCATCAAGCTTCTTTCTCTTCAGTACACACTCTCTGAGTAATGTATTTAGGAGAAGTAATCCTATTTTTTCTTAACTTTTGCTTAACTAAGCCAATATCCAATCACTTCTTCTAATTTTTTACTCTCAGTTTCCACATCACCTTTGTAAATTTCCTCTGCTCCCATTTCAGTTTAATTTTTTTTTTTTTTTTTACTATAAAGCAACACTAATATTCTCCAGATATTCATATAATTGTACTTTTTTTCTCCTGAACTTGCTTGGATTGATGCTTCATAGAAGTAGAGCAATGTAGGGTTGCAAAAGGATGATCTGGGACTACACCAGACATTCAGTCCCACTCTGCACAGTCTCTAGAGATTGAATCCCAGCAGTATCACACTGGTGGCTCCCAGATCTACAGCCACCAATACACATTCTCCCTGTCTTCCCTGCTACCTCTGACAAGAGACCCTGCTTCTTGTGAGTCCATGCTCATGGCTTTGCACTTTGTGCTTCTGTAATTCACCCTGTTCCTGATGCTCTGGTCCTCCCTCATGAATGATGCCCCTGTCCTTTCCAACATTACTGACCTTGTGCCACTTCATATTACTGACAAATGGCTCAGACCACATTCTTCTACCAAGGTCAGGAATGAAAGAATTGGATTGTATTAATTTCCAAATGCATTCCTGAAGAATATTACTGATAACTTAACTCATTCTGCCTCCCCATGGTATGCTCACCTGCTCCACATTATAATTCCTGTGTGAGACCCACTCACCTCATTACATAAATGGCTGCAACCACAATTTCAGCAATGCTCAAAGCCCATGAAGTTATTCACAGAAAGTATAGTACACAAGTGTTCAGTAAATTATTCTGCTGGATTTGAAAACACAGGTTTTTTGCTTTTGACAAAAGTAATAGTGAAGGTGAGACTTCATCTTGTAATCTAGGGCAAGGCTGTTGGTTCCCTTATTGTTTGAATTCTTCTAAATTAAAAATCAGAAGACTGAAATGCGAACTTGTAAGGTATAAATATAATTTTTTCTTGTTTTCTGGTGCTCTCTAATATTACTGAAGTGGAGATATTTTTATTCAATAAGAATAATAAGAATAGTGCATTTTCAAATGCTTTCAGGACAATGGTAAATAATAAATAAATAATGAAATTAAAAAACTAGATAGAAAATACTGAATGGAGTACATATATTTTTTAAAAGCTTAACTTTGTTAAAAATATTGTTCTGCTGCTGTGCAGCTACTGAGTATGACTTAAATAACACCTTGAAAATTGTAGAGAAAAAATGTATTGCTACTTCTTCCACTCTCTGTTTCTCACTCTCTTTGTAAGACTTGGAAATAAATTGGGTTTGTAAACTGTATGATAATTTTGAAACAGCTAATCTTCACAGGATATTACAGTCATAAATTACCTTTACAAATCTTGGGGCAGGGATCTAGTTTAGAAGTCAATACATTATGCAGCTATCAGGAAGTACCTCCAGAAGCTGTTATTAATGGGAGCAAAGAGCAGTAGTCAATGAGTTCCTCTGATACTGCAATATTAATACTCAAACTACAAATTTTCTTGGATGAATTTGCAAGAAAAAATATGAAAGTAGGATATCTGATTTGTGCCAGCCATGATATGAAAAGAAATATATTTTCCATGCAGCACTATTATATCTCTGAAAATTGCCATCAAATTATCACTGAAAGCATCAAATTATCTTTTTATTCAGTTTTATATTTATTTACTGAACCACTTATGAAGTTCTACAATCAACAGTCTTCTTAAATTATCTAAGAATGCCATTTAGTGAAATTCTCACATAATTTCCTATTAAAACACAAAATGGCAGTTTTATGGTCAGAACATAATAGATTTATAGTTGCATATGAAGTTTGGCACCTCTGAATATGGGATAGAAATAGGGAGCTGGCTTTTGTGGGTATTTATGTCATTGTCCCTAAAAATATCTCTCCCTATCCTTCAGAAACATTGCTTAAGGCTTTTCCCTGAGAGGCAAGGCAGCTCTGAGCAGAGCTCACTTGAAACACAGTGTCCAAATCAACAGACCTCAACCTTCCTCTTGTCAAGCAGCTCACAGGTTTCCCTTGACTCCCTTCTTTTCTTTCAGTTATTCATTATTTACACATTGAGCCACTTCAGACAGTGCACTGTCAAGCAAAATGAAGTTTACTGCTCCTACTACTTTCTATCCTCCCCCGCTTTTATGCACTTTTCTTCTGCGAGCGGTAAAAGATGATGCCTTTGGTGACTTGGTGCAGAGAGGACTTTAACTTCATAAGTTAAAGGAAACCTGCCCCAGAGTTGCAGCTTTGCAGAAGCAGCTGACATTTATTCAAAGGAGTCGAGACTTTAACAGAAGTCACTACGAGGTGTAGGATTGATTCCCCAATTCCCTTTGCCAGCTCAGCATCATCTCGCCCAGTCCCTGGGAGGGGTTGCAGCCAAGAGCAGCACCAAGAACCAGACTCATCGTCTCCGCAGTGGTTGTGAAAGTTGTGAACTGCTGTGGCTCCAAAGCTCTACTGAGGGCAGGTTTCACCAGAAAATGAGTGAATGCAATGAAAATAGGTGAATGAGAACCTTTTTATGCCACTCAGTAAAATTATACACCATTCATTTATTTGACAAAAGGGAGAGGATCCAGTTCACAGATTAGCACAACTGAAGTTACCGGTTCAGGTGGCCAAATTCAAAGGGGTGAAGCTGATCACCAGGAAGGAGCCACAGGGGCAGAAACTGCAGGTGGGAGGAGGGGTGATGCCACACAAAGAGCCACCTTTTTCCTCTCCACAGCACTCCCAGACCTCAGTGCGAAACACCCCAGCACATATTGCAGTGATAAAGTGCTCTAATTCATCTACCCTGGAGAAATGTAGGGTTTGGGTTGACAGCACAGCTTTGGTGTAAAGGGTCAGAGCAGCTGCTGAGCCCCAGGCAAGAAACAGGGACGGATGTGGTTCTGTGCAAGTTTTAGGTACTGTGTGCTGTGACCAGGAGTGGAGGGAAAGCCTAGACGCCAGCAAGGGGCTGTCAGTGGCCCCAGGCATTTGGATCCCTGCCCTGCGTTAGGGTGGACTGGTGAGATCCCTTTGCTCGCTCTGCGCTACTTCTTATGGAAATACTAAACTTGACTGCATTTTTTTCATCATATTCCAGGTAAACTAAGAAAAATCCAGTGAACTGGACAATCTTTGAAAAAAAAGAACTAATTTTTTATCACTTCATCTTTATTTGATACACATGCGGTGTCTCTGCGGACTGCTGACTTTCTCTGAACTGAAGCTCGCGGCAGCAGAGACGCACGGCCCTCTTTCACTTCCTCTGGCTGCTGAAAGGAGCTATTTGCAAGTGTGTGCTGTGGGGAGCAGAGTCACTTCCTTACCATGTTTGGCCAGAGAAAGAGATTGCACCAAACACGGAAGCACTCGTCATTGTGCAGTTCAGGCAAATATTTCAAACATCTCTTTCTCCTTCCTGCCCTTTTTATATTTTTTTTTCTCTTTGGTAAGGAAAGATGCATAGGCTTCTACTCTATGTTGTTTGAAAACAAAAGGCTGAGCCAACTCAGACTTATCTCAACAGTTTTATTTGACAAAGTAGGATTCTGTGTTTGAGCTGAAACTGGCTAAAATGCAGTGCAAGCTGCAGCAAACGCTTGCAGGACCAGAGTACCTCATATCCCTGCCTAAGTTAGGTTATACCACAATTGATAAAAAAACAGCTACGATATGAAAGAAATTAAGCACGGAGCATGAAAGCAGTGACCACTGAGCAGAGGACTGATTTAAAAAAGTGTTGCTTCAGCACTCTAAATGAAAATTAATGAAAACGCAGTTATTTTCCACTTTCCATTAAGATCTGCTGGGATGTGTACTGCTAGCTGGACATCAATTTTAAATTCTATCAAAGCTGTTACTTATGACAATTTTTTTTCTGTCTCACTACAGGTCGTTGTCTCAAAGATTTTGTATTACAGAATCACAGAATATGCTGAGTTGTATGCTTTTGAACAACTCAAGATCTAAGCAGCATCACTCGTTGCTGAGTGCCTGTTAGCACAAGAAGATTGTGCAAGTCCCTCCTCTGCATCTTTGGGTTGCCCAAGGCAAAAGGGCTCAGTGACTGAAATTAGAGTTGAAAACTTGGTGCTCCAGGTTTGGCTGACACCACTGAACAAGTGATGTAAGTCAGAATAGGCCTCAGACTGAATTGTAGGTATCTAAGTAAGGCTGAAGGGTGCTAAAGGGGCTGCTAGGAGGGGATGTCCCTCTTGTCCCAGCTGGGGCCCCACGTGCCTCCTGTCTCCCATGCATGCCTTCCTGCCCCACAAGCAATGCCAGCATGGCTGCATTTGCAGAAAATCAGGGGATTTGCTTGCAGCACACCTTTTCCTAGCAGGAAAAGCAAGCAGTGAGAACCATCCAAGAGCAATGTGTCCAAGGCACACAGCCATGTTGCTCAGCTGCCTTGTGCCAGGCTGTGCAGTGCCTCCCTTTGCGCAGCCAAACAACTGCAGCAGGAAGTCAGCGTAAGAGGAAATCCATCCCTTTCCCAAGGACAGCAGTGCCCCACATGTGTCCGGGTACTTTGTTTTTTTCCTACCACAGGGCAGAGGCATGGGAGGGTGAGCCTGCTGCATTTCTCTTTTCAAACTTCTAAACAATCCTCTTCTATAAAATGCATTATGCTTATTGCAGGCTTATGGTTCTCCCTTCTAGGTGTGTAAGCGGTGCTGGTGAGAGCAGCCATAGGGAGCAGGATTCCTGGAGAACCATTCTCCCTTGCCTGCTTGTTGGCAGGGCAGGGGGTCTGTGTCTTACACTGTCCTGACATGTCACAGCACATGGGGGTCAGAAAAATCCCCCTCTCTGGGAAAACAGGTAATCCAGTTTCTAGCAGGGAAACACTTCAAAACCAATTATCATGAAGAAAGAGCAATTCTTTATTAATAGTAATAACAGCAGCAGCAACAATGATTGCTTTCATCATTCTCTGCAGTGAAAAGCTTTTAGCTACATCTGCCTTAGTTTTTAAATTAACAGCTTCTGGTAAATTAGTGCTTATTTATTTCCATGGAATTCATCCCATTCAACCTGTGTATTAGCTAGATCATCACTCTGTGACCACAGCTGATTTGTAGGGCAAGGCTGGTGGTTCCCTACCTCTGAGGATGTTCATGGCCTTTCACAGAAGCTACATTCAGAGCCCTGATCAAGCTGTTGCTAGAGAGCAAAGATGAGCCTCCAGGAAGAAGGTGTAAGGATTGTCCTCTCCAAGCCCCTGCAATTAGAAGGAACAGAAGAAAGGCCTTTCTCTCTGACTACCACTGGTCTTATGCAAGGACAAAATTTTCCAGCAAACTCTGAGAAAATGTTGATTTCTTCATTTTCACTAGTAGCAGTTTACAGAGAAAGGTTACTCCTGTACCCAAGCTGGGAGTTTCCAGTCGCTTTGGAGCTAGCTCTTTCCTCCATCTTCCAGCTGGCTGCTATCCTGCTCTGAAGCCTCAGTTATTTTCACAGGATGAAAAATAGAGATACCCAGCCCCATCACCTCACAAACCTCTGTAGCACCGTCCTGCCAGGGAGAAATGCATTGCTGATGGAAGGGACAGGCCAGCCTGTACTACTACCCTCTGCATCTCACCTGAGACCACATGCCACCTCACCTTTTCCACTCTGAAGCTCAGTCTGGTCCTCAGCCTTAACCAATGTAGCACTCATCTCCTAAATTCACGCCCCGTTTACCCTCCTTTTCCTGTTTTTGCACACATTTTCTCACTTCCTGTCACACTTCAGTGCTCCCTATGCTTGAGAACAAAACCCTTGAAAAATGTTGCTGGTGCTTACTACCATGAGCATAAAACAGCTGAGGTTAACCATCAGAATCTGTTTGCATGCCATAAGAACCTAAAAGAGGAGCAGCAGCATTTTCAGGGACAAAAGGTTAAAAGGAAGGACTTTTCAGTGCTGGTGGTACGCCCCAGTCCTATCATCACCGAAGGGGTGGCTCAAAGCCAGGTCCTGACTACCACACCCATGGAGGTTTTCTGGTGAAATTAATGAGTAAGGAGATCCAGGAGCACAAGGTACAGCCATGTGCTGTCTTTTGCTTTCACTTTATCATATTAAATATTACTCAATTTATTGCTTGGTCGACTGGCGGTTGCTCTGTGCGGCAGCTGCTGACTCAAGGGCAGCGCCTTGTCCGGGACAGGGCCGTGGCACCTCCGCCATCTCCCCAGCCCAAGCCTACACTCAGAGGCCTAGGGACAAAAATGACATGGGGGGATGGTGGGAGGGCAAATCTTGCTGGACAGAAACTGTGACATTCACCGAGCACCTGTGTCCTCTGACTCGTCTTGAAAGCAGCACTGGTGGACTCCAGTATGGCCAGCCACATATCACCACTCTGACTCTCACAACAGTCAGGGTGAAATGGAAGTGCTTCTAAAGAAGCATAGACCAACTCATGTCACTAAATACAGCCAATGGGGTGAGTTTCTTCCATGTCTGTTTGTCTCCCATCCAGCAAAATAGCTCTTGAACCAGTTGGCCGGAAGTGGGGACTGGGTTTAAGGTGTTGCTGACTGATGTGCCCGACGAAACTGGCAGAAGCCACTCCAGGGTCCCTTACATTACCCATGACTCATGCTTCTATGAAGCCATACCCCTTTCATGCTTATCTTTTTTATTGTTTTTATATACTGTCTGATACTCTGTCAGTTCTAGTGTTTTATTAGACTTCCAGGTCAAAGGTTTTGAACTTATTTGTCACTGTTTTGTGCAATAAAAAAAGTCTGCCAGCTTGAGAGCACAGTTACTTTTTTTTTGTGTGTGTGTGTTCTTTTTCTGTTTGCTTTTTTGTTTTGGTTTGGTTTGGTTTGGTTTTGCGTGTGTGTGTGTGTTTTTGTTTTGTTTTGTTTTCAATGAGGATTTCAATATTCCCTGCATCCCACCCTTCAGGTGTCTGAATGCTTATAGAGTCAGTACAGGCTTCCTGCATCTATAATGAACAGATTATATGCCTTGTCCTCTTAACATGTCCAAAGTCCCTCTTCATGGCCTGTGACTCCATTATTTCACGTCCTTCTCATATGTGAACCTCCAAATCTAACTCTTAAACATTACCCTAGCTGAGCTAATACTTTTTATGGTTTTTTTCTGCATAACTCAAAAACAGCACTGGAAGGAGTTTTGAGAGGCTATGAAATACAAAGGTAGATAGATAGATAGATAGATAGATAGATAGATAGATAGATAGATAGATAGATAGATAGATAGATACATAGATACATAGATACATAGATACATAGATACATAGATACATAGATACATAGATACATACATAGATAATGTCATTAAATCATTAAATTATGGTCAAATGATAAGTGACTCTGCAAGCTTATAGCATTCTGGGAGCAGGAGATATGCAGAAGGAAATAGGTCAAAGACACTGGCTGATATGGGTACAGGCTTGGGATTGCAGACATGGGCAAGAGAGGGTGCCTTTAGCTTCTCAGGTATATGAAGTCTTTGGTGGATCTTCTCTGTTTCAAACATCAGAGTCAGAAGGATGTGCCCATCACTGGCAGTGAATTAATGGTAGTCACAGGACTGCAGATGTAAAAAATTATGCTATTGCACTGGTTAAGAAGGCTGAAATGCAAATAACACGTGTTTGCCTTAATATTTTCACAAGCTTTTAAATGCTGAAAGTTGAAGAGATGCCCAGTTGTCCTTGTGGTTGGTGTACTCACAGTCACTGCAGGAGGGTACAGTCACACATAACAAGATATGAACACAGCTGAAGTTTTTATGTAACTGAGTATTGCCCATCTGGTGTAAACAATGCTAAAGTAGTCATCATGTTGCCAACACTCATCTTAACATTGGAGAAAAGGAATGACTCTAAGACATAACCAAGCAAACATTACAAGAAGCACTGCAGCACTGGCCTGATCTGGTATCTCTAGTCTAGTAACACACCTGATTTAATAGAAGGAAAATAGTTCTTTCCATGATGATCATATGATATAAATTATGTATGCCTTCAGCTGCCCAGTGCTCGTGCTATCCCTGAGCACGCAGCTGCTAGTTGGCTGCCTGTGTGTCGTATGCTAAATTCCCATCTAATAATTCAGTCTGCAGAAAGGTTCTGTGGGTCATCTACTCCAACACATTGCTCAAAGCAGGGCCAAGCTTGCATTTGGATGCTCACGGCCCTTGGAACTTTGAAGATCTCCAGTGATGGAGGTGTCTCAACCTCTCTGCTTTCAGTCTTGACTCTCCTGATCATCATAAGCTTTATCTAATATATAGCAAGTTGCAACTTGTAGGGGGAAAGATTGGTTCTATCCTGTCTATAACGTCACATTAAGGCTGGGTTTGCTCCAAGCTGAGCAAACTCAGATGCTCTTGCAGTCTTTCCTCTTATATCACATGCTTCAGTCCCTAGTTGTTCTCCATTGGACTAGCTCCAGTATGTCAATGACCTTATTGTACTTAGGAGCACCCCCCAAACATTTTCCGAGCTGTAGTTTCTAACCCTCCATTGTTTTCAAACTTGTAAGAAGATCAAGAATGATTAATCTCTTTATTTAGAGGAAATAAAAGAAAAAGTCATACAAGGGCACAAACCTTGGGCTGTCTCTGCATTTAGCATTAGACAGATGGCCCACATTCCACCTGTGTCTCTGGAGGCAGATGCAGCCCAGATCTAAATGGGGAGCTGCTCAGCTGTGGCCATGTCAAATGCTGACCATATGTCACGGTGGCTGGTGTCAAGCGGAAAAGGAAAAAATAGTGCTTTATAATCCTGCCCAAGTGTCCTGGAAATCAACACCAGAACCTCTTGTAATGTCTCCTATTTGCTGTAGATCTTAAAAGGACAGGTAAATTTTCTGTTGTCATCTGTTAGGCAAATAAATTCCCTCAAAGGATGAAGTTCACCACAATACATAAGATCTCCTGATGGCTTGTTCTGAAGTAAAGTCACATTCATATGACTACTGGCCACTTCTGAGGTAGCAAACTTCTTGGGGATGTAAGGATGGAAGCAGTAATCCGTACACAGGCAAGTTCAAGTGGATGGGAGAGGTGGCTGCAGTTATATACCAACCTAGAGTAATGGAAAAACTTAGACTGGTGTCTATCTTTTAAAGGAAAATGTTTATCTCTGTTAACTGTATGGAAAGCTTCGGCTCTGTACTCACCACCCTCCCTAAGAATTAGTCCCCTAACCTCAGCTAAATTAAGTGCTGGAATCTCACTCTTAGTTGTTCCAATAGTATCCTAGGTTCTGGTTCTAGTAATGCTATACAACTAACACATACTAATACAGTCAGTACACTATAATAATGCAAAGTCATCATCGCATCAATTTTGCTTCATACCAGTTTACTACCTAATACACCAAGAAAAGTAAATGATTGTAAAGTACACAACTGTAGGCAGCCATGTCTAGAAATATGTCCAGGTGTCTGGACAAAGGTACTGGGAAAAAAGTGCATTTGGAGTGTCCCACAGACATCTCATGTGGTTATCTTTGACACACAAGCCTTATGGTGCTTATCAAAGTTGAGAGTCCATTAATGTACCTCCGGTTGGGCACTCAGTCATGCACTGTCTTACTAGACAATAAGAAAATTTTAAGTTGAGCTGCGAAAACATCTGAAAATTAAAAGAAAAGAAAAAAAAAAACCCACCAAAAAAACCAAAAAAAACCCAAAAACAAAACAAAACAAAAAACCAAACAAAAAAACACTGAGTCTAAACGCACTGCTACATACTTCTGCCAAAGTAGTTGCCAGTAGTACCACAGAAGCAATCATTTTATGAGCTCTGCCCTGGTGGTGGTCCAAAAATAATTGTATCATTGCTAGGCATGACTCAAGAAAATAGAATTACTTTTGTAGCTGGAAGAACCAAAGGGCACCACATCCATCTGCTTGCCTTATGGCAGGCTCAGCTTGCTATTTATAATGAGTGGCACAGTTTTGAATTCCACCTTCTGCAGCTCACACCTCTCCCTTTGCCCCTTGGCAGGGAGCAGACTCCTCTGAGTCAGCTGAGTCCTGTGGTCCCCACTCAAGCAGCCGCACATTAGGTGTCAGCAAGTCTTGCTGAGTACTCGGGAGTGGGAGTCGAGGAGAAGCCACTTCGCAGGGGGTGCAAATTACATGCTTAGCAGGCCAGAGAAGGTGCAAAGTACACCCAACTGCGCTGTTCTGGAGTCAGCTATGTTCCTTCCCAAAGGCTGCCCCCTCTCCTTCCCTGTGGTGTGGAACCGGTAGGCAGGGCTGTGGCAAATCTGAGAAGGAACAAGTCTAAAAGGCAAGGGAACAAATAGCTGCTGAAAGTGGAATTAGTGTCTTGGTTGGAGGTTGAGAATAAATCTGTCATACTTAGACTCTCTTTCAGTGATTTCAGAGAAGGACATTATATCTAACAATGAACACAGCAGGTAGTATATAGGAACAGTATGGGACAAAGGAGCAGCAACTCTTCCTTCTCTGTCACTTATTTTAAGTATACTTATATAAGTATACTCATTATTTATGCAAGTCTAGAGTCTCCAGATTCTTTAGTTTTACAACAGACAAAATGACTGAACGCTTGCTCACTGTTTAGTACCTTCAGAGAACAAAATAAGGAGGAAAATGGAAATTCCCATTCAACTGACAAGGAAAGCTGCAGTAGCACTGCAGGCATATTGGCTTCATGGGGTTGCCAGCCTTGGTTACTGCTGGGGGGCCCCAGTCCTTCTTACCCTCCTTCCCTCCTACACCTCACAGAATCAACTTCAAACTACTTTGGAGATTACCTATCTGTAGCTTCAGCTAATGAGAACAAAACTAATAGGAAAGTTTCACACAAAAACGCATTGGAAATGGGACTTTATGGGCTAACTTTTGTCAGAAGTAACACAAAAATGTCATAGAATAACTGGGAGTTTTGGTAACTGTGAACAAATGGGGAAAGCAGGAGGGATCTGAGAATGCCCTGTAATACAGAAATTGACCTAGGTACAAACTGAAAAAAAAAGCCTATATTGAATTACCCACTGAAAGAGGTGAGGTAATGCTTATTCCCCAGGCCATCATAATACATACAGTTCACACTGCATCTGGAACAGTGTGGTAGGCTCCATAGGATCTGCTTTTTCAAATTTGTCCTGAGCCAAATTTTTAAAGGCCCACTTCTTTAAGGATGACTTTACAGAGCAACTGGAACTATTGCCAAAAGCGAGGGTTACAATGCATACATGTGTCCAAATGAACTGGATACTTTTGCAGATCTGTCCGTACCTGTGCACATTAACTGATACCTGAAAGCTGACATAAATGTAATGTAAAAAGATAGTTCAGATACTCATGGCAGTTTGCAGTATGAACAAGAGAAGCGGCAGTGTAATTTTTTTTTTACACAAATACAAATTGTTGATATTGTTAACACTGAGTGCATTTCTTAATTACGATATGTGCATTACAGTCCCCTCTCTCAGTCTGTTTGCATAGATGTTCTGGGATCCCTCCTTTTCACAGGAGCATTGGATTCTGACCTTATGGACCAACACAAAGGAGCAGAGCATGAAATGCTCTAAATCAGGAAACATGTAAGAATAAACTTCAGAAGTGAAAAACAAAGAAGGAGGAAAACCATATTCATAAAGGCAGTAGGGCTAGGCAAATGTTACATGGGGTATATAAGGCTATATATTACCCTATAAATGCTTCATGTAACTATGAAGGTCTGTACACAGAACTTCTAATTTTAATACTCTGTGGGGATTATATACATGTGCTTCTTAGTACAGCATTCACCCAACATATTGACCTACTAAAGCAATTGAACAGGATCTAGAAAAAAGGCAAAATAAAACCATCAGTTAGATGCTTTTATATGGGAGATCATCCATTCACACATTTTAATGTTCTTTTAAATTACTGCAAGGAAATAAAAACAACAAGAAATTATGGAAATTCTAGCTAATATTTGTACCCACTGAAATTATACCAAGTAAATAAATCAATGGAGAATACTGCATAAGAAACCTATACATTTGTATGGCACAAGCTCTATTATTGCTCTAAAATGACTGAATGTTTATCAGTAGGGTAAACTACCCAGAAGACGAAGAAGAGGATAAATAATAAAAGTGAGGCAAAATTAGAGGTTTCTAAGATATCACAGAAAAAGGGCAGTTATTAATTTCCAGACTTATTATTTTGCTGCTGAAATATAACTTCCGAGTGTGAAATAAAATCACTGGTCATAACTGAGAAAAGCATTTAAAATATGATAATAATAAAACCACTTCATTTAGTCATTGTTTAATCCTTATATATTCATACATGCTTTCTGAAAATGGTAAAGTATGCATATGCTTGCTAGTAAAACTACTGAGTCAAAAGTGTGGGTTTTTTTCAAAAAATCATCATTGTTTTAAGGGACAATGCATGTATGATTTAATGTCTGAAAAGCAAAGAACAATCACAATAGGACCTAAAGGAAATAAAAGGTGGCATCCTACGTGTCTGTCAAGTTCATAACTTTTGACTAGCTACAGACAAACCTTGAGCAATAAATGAAATATATTTCTCTAAACAATGATAGTGCAGGCTCAGGCTGCCTCCTCATTTTGGTGACCATGTTGTGGGTTGCTGAAGGATGAGGGCAGAAAAAGGACTGCTCTTCAGCAGGGACCAACTTCCTCAGCCTTGAGAGACAGGGATGGTGATGAGGAGTGGGGACAGTGGTTAATCCCACAGAAGTAACATTCTTTTCCTTCTCCTTGTGAAAAAGTCTGTCTGTGTAGGCACTTTTCTGTTCCTAACCAAACCTAGTAATATCAGGCAATAAATGATGTGTCAAAACTTAGGGTGGATATAAATTTGCACAGTTCCTCTGAGCTCCATGGACAGAGCCTTTCACCCTCTGCTAGTCCAGATGAGTATTTGAAATGTAACCCACAGAGTAAAGAGTGCAGTAACATGTTCTTGTTATAAAGGAATTTGCACCATCTATTTTAGGCTAGTTCAGTGATCTAACATTTGTGCTATTTGAAAGACTGAAATTAGCAGACAAGTTCTCTTTTAATGTCAGTAGAGATGCCTGAAATAGCTAGCTGGACATCTCTTTGAGATAAAACTGAAGCATGATTTAACATCAAAAATATTTGTCAGCTGGGTCAAATGCATAATAGTTTTTTTAATACAACCAAGAATGGTATATGCAAACTAACAGACAGTTTTCATCTTCCATCTATATCACTTGCCTTAAGTACACAGTGTACATTAATAAACGGGATACTGCAAACTTACTCTGGAGGTATTTCTTCAACTGTTGACTCCTGCAGTGTTTGTTCATAAGGACTCCAGTATGTTTGACTACCTCACTGGAAATACTATTTTGCATACTAGGAAGAAACATCTACTTGTGATATGCCCCTTCTATGCAAGCAATAAACTGTGGATAAATTGTCTTGAATTTGTAATAATGGCCTGTCAAATGCAAGAATAGTGGCTGAATGCAGTGGACAGTGCATTACCAGATTAAAAATCTATACTCTGCATCTATGGAAGAAGCAATCTTTAAGGGCCCACTAACATAAATTCATATTACAAAGGGTAATTTCTCAGACTTCATTACATCTATTGAAAGAATTTAGTGCATATGGCTGAAATTCAGCATGGTGTTATAAATAATTCACATTGGAAAAGATCACAGCACAGCCCTTGATCACATAATAAATTGATTTATCTGCACAAAGAAGAACTGGATAGCTAATCCTACCAAATCTTTGTTCATTACTGTGGTGTTTACTCCTGTGATTAGTCCTGCTGGTTTCTGCTACCTTTACTCAGCCTAGAGCATGCCTACCCCATAAACAGTCCTCCACAAAGGAGTGGGCAAGGGTGTAAACTGCTGGTAATTTCTTCATAATCATAAGATTTTATTGCTTTTTTCTCTCTAGTGGCCCATTTTCTTTTAATATCAATAACATTTTAGAAAGATACCATGCCTGAAGATGCATGTAATTTAGATGCCCATAATACAGCTGATCTTAGCTATATTACTTACTGATCTAAGCTAGATTACTTCTCTATAAAAATCAATAAAAAGAAATTTTAGAACATATGTTAACTTCAGCATGGCACTCCAGTTTCCTATCTGCCTTTAATTCTGCATGCTCCAGCTGAGACTTGCTGCTTCCCTGGACATAACTGAAGTCATGGTTGCCTTTCTCATCCCGTGTCTCTGTTTTGTCACCTGTACTGCAATGGACTCTCTCACAGTCCTGCAGAAATAGCAGTGGTATGAGCTACAGAGCAAGGCAGTGGACAGGGAAGAAAGGCCTTGACCAAATAGTACAAACCTTTTTCTCTCAGCGCTTAGAAACACACTTCATTTGAAAATTTCATTTGTGTATGTGCATGTGTTATAAACAAAGGGATTTCACATTCAGTCAGGATAGTTTTGCACCAAACTGAATCCTGACCAACAGCAAAGCTGTCTCCTGTTCCTGCTGACTCTGATGAGAAGCGGCAATGACTCAGTGAACTTCACGTGGAGATTTCACACATGTTTGCCTTAGCATATATCCCAGTTCCACTGCATACAGTCTGTTTAGCTTATGGCACAGCTGACAAGAAGGACGTACAGCACCTCCACATCCCTGCTGTGAGAGATAAGCATATGGCACTGATATAAAACATAATTGATTTCACCGGCACAGCCTGTCCTGCAGCTCACAGGCAACAATCTCAAATAATTGAAAGGGATTGGTAATCTGCTATTAAATTGAAATGATTATTATGTTATACTGCTTTTTCAAAAACCCTGGTGAACTATTTGCAATAGCTTCTTTTCTTTCTCTATAATTTCATTCTCCTTCTTTCTTTCTCTTTCCATGTATATCCTTCATATATACTGGTCTGAGCTGTCCTGGAGGATGACATGTAGAAAAAAACCTATACCAAGATATAATTACAATGGTATAGCTAACAGAGAAGTCCTAGATATTTCAAATGTCAGTAGATCTGAAGATGTGTGGGCAGGATTTACAACACTGGTATGTTGCCACTGGTAACTGACTGCATTTTTAACCTTCCCACTGCTGGCTAGCAGCATGAAAAAGGATAAGTCTAGGAATTTAGCACTAGAAATAAACACTGTCATTACAAACCTCTAAGATTTATTGTCGTGAAGGAGAGACAAACAAGGGGAAGGAGTGTATAAAGGTTAGAGAAGAGCTCTTTCTTCCTGATGAGCAGCCTACACAGCACCTAACCCTTCCAGTTTGCTGCCATGCAGCTGTTTCCTCTTCGAGATCAGCCCTGAAGGCTGGTTTTGGTCGTTCCAGAAAGAGGGGAAAGGAAAGAATGAAGTTTTTACTGCAAGTATCTTAAAGGCACGGCCATCTCAGGCAAAAGATACTTGATGGAGTTCCACTGTCAAAAAGTTGGCAGCAGTCCCTCGCTGAGAGTGAGACATTTGGAGACACCAAGTAATCTGACAGACTATTAGAGTGTATGGTGGATTCAGACATATAATCTGAAGTAGGGAGTAGTTGCTGACAGGGGTGTTGCACCCGCAGTTTGGGTCTGATGAGCGAGGATCAAGGAGAAGACCAAGCTTCCCAGGCATGCAATGGGAGTAATATTAGGGTGCTTATCCTGAGAGAGGTGAACAAATTTAGGGAAGGACACAGGATTCGGTGAAAAACAGGAGTATGTGAAAGGAGATACTGAGAAGAGAAAGCCCCAAGACATGCAACTGCACTTCATGTCAACAAAGAGGAGGGATACTCCCATTCCTCCTGAGAATAGCTCACTGCAACAGAGTCCTGCCTAGGAGGCCCATACAAGCCAATATCATAAACTGGGGGGAGTTGCAAATGACTAAAACTATGTCATTACCCTTAATTAGATATTCAAATGAAAAATGTGCATCTTTCTTCACTTCTAGAAACTCACTGAAATGAAGGCAACCACACCTGCTCAGCACCTTGGCACTTCATAGGGGCTTTACTTAAGCAAGGAGGGAAATTTCACTGAACATTGTGAGCATCCAACTGCCCCATTAGTATTAACCCTAAATATGCATTTAAAAGTCTTTTATGCTCAAAAACTGTGCGACACCATTCATGGTCTCAAAACACTATTTGCTGTTTTTTATGATCTTGCAGAGCATAAATTGTAATGTCACAGTGCGGCCTTTGCTGAAAACAAACTCTGTGCCTATCAGCTCACAAAACCCAGCTGAAAATTATATAGAAGAGACAGTGCTCTGCTCGTGCTGCAATGCATGTGACTAAACAGCTCTTCCATTTAAAAACATTAAGGAGAATGCCAGTCTGTTCCACGTTTTAACCTTTAAAATGCAGCAAGGACTTTGAGAGCGACTTTGGCATTTCTCAGTGTAACCCACACCTCCCACACACAGCAGAGAAGAGTTTAACAAGCAAAGCACGAGGGAAGCAGACATATATATGTATGTATATGTACAGTCTATGGACCCCAGTAAAAGGATGCATGTCTCCCAGAATTTCACCTCTATTCCTCTTGTCATCATAACTAACTCCTCTTGCTGAGAAGTGGTGTCATCCATAATAGCCTCATTAATTTTCAGCTTCCCCTTCCCCCCTTTACTTAATGCTGGCAAGTCAGCTACCATGAGCAAAGCAGGCAGCAGATTATTTTTTTTTCTCCCAGTGTGGTAATTAAAGTTACTAAAAAAAAAAAAGTAAAAAAATTAAGGAAACGTGAATTTCTTCCCAGGAGCAATGTTCTTTGCATAATCCAAGCATCAGCTGATTTTGTAGTTGCGAGCTACGGGATCCATCTGTGCTGCCCTAACATGTCAGAGTGGCGGGGTATCACTCAGCCACTAGGAGATATCTTATTCCTAATTCACTCTGAAACAATTCAGCAGGACCAACACCACTGATGCCTTCACCAACGCACTTCATTTCTTGCAATGCTTTGCTTGCTACTGCTAGGAAGTAGGAATATTTGTATAAAGCTCATCTTGTATTGCTTTCTAGTGGAAGTAATTTTGTTATATCCTCCATGATAACTTTTCATGGAACATTCTAGCCTTTGATGTGACATAAGGACAAGATTTTTTGAAGAGCTAGGCACCAGGCTCCCTACCAACAAAAGCCTTCATATACCATATAGTATTCTTGAACTAGTAATTAAGTTTCTTAAGAGATTTACATATTGAGCTAGTTTGCCCCATTCCTTGGATGCAAAGCAGTCCTAAAGCCATCACTGAGTCTGGACTGGTTACGTTATGGCTGGTCTGCATTCCTGCATAGGACTCAAGCATTTTGTGTTACTGCTCTGCATGGCTGAAACTTTGTGACTAAACTGACATGAAAGCTGCTTAGAAATGTTAAGATATAAAAGGCTCAGCTGCCCTGGGGAGTGTCCTGGAGTTGCCTCTGGGAGCCCACCCTGCGGTACTACCAGCAGTGCCCACCACTGGATGACACTTTGGGTGACCTGACAGCACAGTCCCTCTTTGCACGAACCCAGAACTGTGTGAATAAAACTGCAGTGAGTCTGGAAGGTGCTCAGCATGCTGAAGATGGTTTCCACTTTGGCAGTGCAGATGCTCAAGGCCCCATCTGTCTGAGGATATCACTCTGGAATGGCCTTTTCCTCACTCTCATTAAACATTGAGAAAAAGGCGCAATGCAAAGAACAGACTTCTCCTTCCCACTGCATAGTGGATCAATGACATTTTTGAGAGGCAGTGCCCAGTTTAGAGGGAAGGGTGAAGAATACCCCTCTGTGGGCTCAGTTTTCTTATACCACAAGTCAGGTGAACTAAAATGCAGGAAAAATTAATCCGGGAAGTGAATTTTTCTGATTATTCCATAGCTCTAAAATTCTCTACATTGTCTTGAACAGAAGTCAAGCTGTGGAGAGGGCCTGAAAGATAAACTCCAAAACTTCAAGTGATGGTTTGAAGAAATATTTTTCCGTTTCAAGACATTTTAAAATGCTATACCTGAGTAATATAAACAATATCATATATAGTTATATGCGAGGAAGAAGAACCATTATAAGAAATAAAGCAAAAAATAATATCTATGGAAATTTTAAAAATATGTTAGGTAAGAATTGAAGCATCTGACAGCCTGAATTTCATATATTTGGTCCAGAGAGAAGTAGATTTCAGTGAGTTCATCTGTGTTTTTTAAAGAGACCTGAATGTTACTGCTGTAGTTTCAAATCACTAGAAGATAATTAAATTATTAATGGCAAATATTATCCATTCCTCTTCTTGGTTTGGTGTTTGTTGGGGTTTTTTGTTTTGCTTTTTGGTGTGTTGTTTTGGTTTTTTTTCCCCATTTTCAGACACATCTCTAAGTGTTGCAAGTGTACTCAATATTTATCCATAATACACAAACAAAGAGCACTTCAAATGTCTGTTCATGGAATCCACAATGTCTAAAAAGTCGCATGAGATTCTCTCCAGGCCCAAATTTCAAGCCTATGACCACACACCAAAGATAAAATGATGAGAACTACAATAGTGGGGGAAAATTTCTTCATCATCGAAAAGCCCTTGGTCAACGTAATGATGAATTTTTTTCAAGACAGTGTTTTGATTGGACATGTTAATATTTGGGGACTATTCAAATGCTGGAAATAAATTTAAATCAGAGTATATCTACCAATTAATTTCCAAAATATTGGTGAAAGAAAAATCAATTTTGTTACACAAAAAATAAATCCAGGGCAGTCAGAAAACCTGAGGCCATAGGAATTCTCAGTTACAGGGGGAAAAAAAAAAAAAAAAAAAAGGCTATTTACTCATCTCACTGTCATTCTTTACATACTACGGCCTGAAACTAAGGCTATGGGCCTATGCTTGACTGCTTTGCTATCAGCATCCACTTTTTGTGAGGGAGTAATGTTTGCAGAATCTCCCAGTTGCCAATTCTCATTTCATTGCATGAATCTCATTGCGCTTGACAGTTTTCATAAAGCCCAAGCTCCAGGAGACTGAAAAATCTCCTAAGAACCCCAGTTGGCCCTCATGATTGTACAAACAAGAGAAAAAATTATCTTTGCTCTGCTCCCAATATACTACCAGAGGCAAAATCAAACATGTCTCAGAACTCACTATGTTTGATTTTTTTTTTTTTCTAAGCAGGAAGAAGAGGAAGTCAGAGAGGGGTCTAACATTTTTAAAACCCAGTAAAAACAATAGTGGAATTCAGGTCATTAACTTCAGTTGAAGACAGAGAGAAAAATGGGCTCTTTCTTGTCATAAAGTCACAGAATTCTGAAACAGGTATATGGTAAAGCACAGGGCTTCTTAAAAAAAAAAAATCACCATATCACAGGGACAATAGCAAATGAATCTGCCAGACAGCATACAAATAATGGATAAATGTTATCTATAATTCCCTTTCTCTAAATTAACAAAATAGCCCATTTTACTATCATTTGGTTGCCCTGCCTGTTGAATTGAAAATGCATAAAGCAGGCGCATCAGTGATCTCACAGAAGGCCAAGCCTGACATATGTTGCTTTGCACAGTCATCCTTCTGTATATCAACGAATAAGCTAAGATGCATTTTTTATTCCTTCACACCCCTTTTAGTATGAGCCCAGTGGAACTATTGCTCTGAACACTGTACTATGTGCTCATTGTGTTTTATATGATGACAGGAGTAGTGCACAGTTCCTTACTCATAAAATTCTGCTGTGCAGCAGATGTATGTGGCAGTCATGATCACCATACACAATAGGAACTGCTCATTTCTACACTGTTTCTAGGGAAGTAAAGGGTTACAAGGGGAAGTGGTGTTTTATCACACATTCAACATTGCACAAAAATAGCCTAGAAGACTAAAATGCTTGCGTTAGAGTCTCCACATTTCTGTAATTAATACTACAATGAACTATTTTGCATATGGTTAGCATATGGTTTCTGTCCAATATATGTATAGTTAATGATATCTGGGGAGGTGCATCAAAGAGAGAGAAAATCTTCTTTTAAATACTGAGAAAGGAAGAATTTGGCTCAGTACTGGAGGGCAGAGTTACTCACTACATCGTCTCGCCGGAGTCGTCTCTATGCTGGGGGTGGGGAGGCAGCAACACCAGACACAGTAAGTCTCATAGGGCTGGCACAGTGTGCCTGCACAGTGTGTGAGATAAAAAAACCCTATGTGCCTTTCTTTTTCATAACCAGGTTGGGCTGTATTTTTTCCTAGTCAGTTTGTGTCTGATGAAAATTTCTAGACTGAGAGCTGAAGAGACTTATCTCCTTTATTAGCCACAGCCAACATTCAGTGTAGACACAGTCCTGAGTATTACAATTGATCCATCCAAGCCTCCATTTTTCATGCCATCAATTGCATTGCTGTGAACTAATTGTCAGATCTGACCTCAATACTGCCCATGCAAAGCATGGCAAAGACCTGTCACAATTTTCTTTGAATGTATGAAAAAAGCTGAGCAAGGAGCAAGTATCTATTGGATGACAGAATCCAGTAATTCCCAAATTTGACTTGGAAGGTTTGCCTTCCAGTTGATTTTGAATTTTATCCAGTCCTTCATGCCAGAAACAGAGCTTCTCTAACAGTAGTAGTAGCTTATTGCCGTATCTCCTGGAAAGAGAAATGAGCCTCACCACCTCACACTGCAGATGGTGGCACCGTTTGGCAAGGACTGATCACTTTGGCCTTACAGTTGTAAAGTCAGAGGCATCCTAACTCATTACAATTTTGCTGCACTGTGCTGTATCACAGCATGCACTTTCACTGACTTATGCAGAGCTGTGTATACCTCACACCTTGCCTCCCTCAGAGATACACTGCTTTTTTTCCCCATGGATAAATCCACACTAAGCAAGCGCTTGCTTCCACCCATTTGTGCACGTGTAGTTCAGACTGTGTGCTTCTGAACCTAGTCATGTCACATCCCATGTTACCTGATTAAGACCAGCAGCTGGGACTTGATTGACTTTTCAGAAGCTCAGCTGTAAGCTTCCTATGTCTTTCCCATTATACACAGGGAATAAAGATGAAAGCTTAACAAGTGCAAGAAATGGTTCATTTCATTCCTGAACTCACCTGTTTAAATTACTGTGGAGATCCTTATGCCACCATGACTTCCAAAATCTTCACGTGTGCTGCATCAAAAAATCTCAGGCCTGAACTGAGATTTTAATCAAACACACAATTCTGCAAACCTTCCACTGATGGGGGGCTGGGGACTGTGAATGCAAGCATGTGGCACCGCCCTCTGGCTTCCACCTTCTCTGGAAGCACGGATTTCCACAAAACCTCCAAGGAGAGGCATCCCAGTGCCCTCACTGGTGTAAAACCAAGGACAGTTTGTTGCTGCAGCCAGATGCTCTGAAACCCCAAATCTACATGATCCTGCCAAGTCAGCAACTTCAGCAAAACCCAAGCTTTCCTAGAGGGACTAATTTTGCTTTATACGAACTGGCTGAAATTAATGCAGCCTCAATTCCTTAACATAAAACTAAGGCACTGCAGAAGCACACTCACCACCCTCCTACAGGTTATCTGACAGCAATTTTTTTCCCTAGAATGTTCATTACTCATTTCACTCTGATGAAATTCACGACTACTGAAGTCAACTCCTACTGAACTCCTGATCTCCCTGGAACACAGGTTTAAGCACTGCTATTTGAGGAAAAATAACCAAAACCTTGTCCCAGGCATGAAAGAATTGCCATAAATCAGCAACGTGGAGTGTGACTATTTGCCTATCAGATTATGATGATCTTTGTAAGTTACATTTTTGTCCCCAAATGGTCAGTTTTGAATTAAAGAAACTAGCTTTTCATTATTTGATACCAGTTCTCAGGATCAAGGAGATCTTAAAAGATTAAAAAATGTTGTTCAAAAGATGAGTAAGATTGTAGCAAAACTGTTTTTATTTGCACGGGACACCACCCACTAAAAGAACTTTCAGGAAACAAAGCTTTTGTTCAATCTTATACTCAAAATTCACATTACATCTTCCTGTAAATACTGTATCAGAATAACAAGCCTTAATTATTAAACAAACTAATTATGGCTTTATACAACTGAGGCTGAATCTCTGCAGGAGTACAGAATGGTTCTTACTACAAGAGCTATGCTATGGGTGGGGCAAAGCAATAAACATAGTCCAATTGTTTTGCCTTTCTCAATCTCTACATTAAAGAAATATTTAAAGTGGTACTCACATGGTAAAAAATTATAGGATATGCAATTTTTTACTGAACTCTAAAAACTGGCTTCAAAGATCACGAACATATCTATTGGTCAGCACAAATATTGAAGAAAAAAAAAAGGTAATGGTGAATGAGGTCTGAGGCATCTCCAAACGTTTTATAGTATCCCATGTCTCAGTACCGGCTTTTATGCTTCAAATCCATTGATACAGTTCTCCAAAGAGAGGACATAAATACCATCCAGGTTTTAAAACATTTTATTTGCATATTAAAAAAATTGTGCATTCCAATAATTAAAATCATTTGAACAACAAAAAAAAAAATGGCACTCGATTAACTGCATTTTACAGCTCGCAGGACCTTGGTACAGCTTTGCATTTATTCGTGTGTTACTCTAGTTTACTGTAGTCCCACCCAAGTTCTTCTTTCATCAACATGCAAGCTCGTTCATGCCACCAGGACCAAAGCCAGACAGGCAGAGGGAAAGGCAGCGCCTTCATTCAGTGTCAGTAGTTCTCTCTATTCTTTTGATGTGAAAGGGGCAGTACAGTCATTTTAAACTTTATCCAACCTCTTTGCATCTTACAAAGTTAAACAGCTAAAAGAAGTAAAATAAGAAGGCAATGCTTGTGGAATGTACAGTGCATAATTTGGAAGGGCAGATTTCATTACGATTCACCCGCTTGCTTCTCCTGTTCAATTGCTAAAACGAGGGAAAAAAAACAGAAAAGGAGAGAAAAAAAATCAAGATTGGAAACCTGGAATGCATTCACATGACAATCGCTATAAATTGCTAAAATATGTGTATATTTTTAGTTACAGATCAAACCAGGATGTAAATAACTGTAAATTAAGCGCTGCTAAGCGCTGGGTTCAGGTTTTCTCTGTCTAGCACAGCCGCGTATCCTCTCTCCAGCCCGCACCCGCCGCACCCCCGGCTCCCCGCCTGCCGCCCCTCTTTGTCTCCTCCCGCTTCCCTCCCTCCCTCCCTCTCTGCCCGTTTCCCTCCTTCCCAGCTCGCCTCCCTCCCTCCCTGCCTGCACTCACTTTCTTTTGAAGGCAGTGGATTTTTCTCTTGCGTCTCTGTCTTCTTCAATTTGGACTTGTCAAATTTCTCGATCTCGGCCATGTCTGGTTTGTCGGACATGCTGGCAGGTGACTCTGCTCTGCGCACGGGAGGGAACAGCCCGTTACCCCCGCCGAGGCTCCCCCCGGCCGCACCCAGCGCGGGGACCCGCGGAACCCGCACGCTCAACCCCGGCGAAAATAAAGCGCTTCACCCCCGACGCATCTAAGAACAATAGCCATTTTTAAAAGCGTGCGTTTAATCCAGCACCCTAGACGGTGCAGCTCGCCGCCAGCCGCCGCAGGAGGTAGCTCCCGGTATCTGCGCGCTGCGGGGTACAATAGAGGGGACGTGTCCGGCTCTCACCGCGTTTTTAACTCCTTCGGAGAAGGATAAGTAAAAAACAGCGCCCGTGTCGGCAACAAAGCCGGCGTACGCCTCGCATGCCACCGCCCTGCAGCGGCGCGCCCTCGGACAAAACCTCTACGAGAACAATACTCCCTC
>VXAU01005252.1:0-50041 GCA_013399695.1 Formicarius rufipectus | reverse complement strand
CAGGGGCAAGTCGCCGGCCGCCTCCCGCAGTGCAGGGGCAGCCGCCGGACACCTCCCGCAGTGAAGGAGGGCTGTGCCTGGCTGGAGCCATGCGGTGGTTGTGCTCCGGCTCCCTGCGTCTCGCCCTCCCGGTTGAGCAATACTATCTCGCTGATAACGTTACTCAGATTTCGTCATATAGACGGAAAAGCCGGAACCCGCGTCCCTTCAGCTCCGGCAGCTGCCGCTGGCTCGCCCCGCAGTCCCCATTCCCCCGCTGCCTTTGCATCCATGATGCAGGGAGAGGAAAATCCTATTGCTGCTGTCCCTGCAACCCTGCTGCAGGGGAAAAAGAGAACCACCCCACAACCCTCCCCCACTCCCAGGCAGGCTTTGCTGCCGGGCCAGTAGACAATGGCTCCGGCCAGATGCCGCCCGGCCCATCCTCCTCGCCCCGCTCCGGAGCAGCGGGGCAGCCGCGGCCAAGCACCGCCCGCCCGGCCCTGTCCGCCTTTGCTGGGGGAAAGAGGGCCGAGAGCAGGGCTGGGGCCGAGGACGGGGCCGTGAGGGTTCGCTGTTTGGCCAGGGCTGCTGCCGCCGCGGACGGGCTCCAGATGTGCTTAGCGGCCCTCTCCCTTCGGGGGATTCAAACAGCCAGCCCCGAGCAGGAATCCGTGCCAATCTCAGCATCCTCTGGATAGGTGGGCAGCTGCTGTATGGGAGGGGGCAGAAGAAAGGAGTCTTTGGGACCCGTGATTCCGATTTCTGCAATTGCCGCATCAGGAATAAACTGAATTATTCACGTGAAAGAGCTGAGAGACGCCGGGGGGTGTATGTGTGCGTGTGCGTGTGGCTGACTGACAAGGAGACGGGGAAATCTCTGAGCCTTTGTCTGGCAGCAGCCCTTCAAGGGAGCGCAGGCACGCTCGCTTTCGAGGTGTGAGGGGGCACAGGAACAGGCGTATGGGGGCACAGGACCAGACCTGTGGGAATTCACTTAATTTCTAACACTTTTGGAACCTCTGAATGAAAACCACGGAACATGGTGGTTCACTCCCTGCTTCCTGCCCTCCAGCAAGGTATCCGATGATGCGAGGGTGGTTGCTGGTGAATTAAAAGCCCTGAGTCGCAAACAGTATTAATACATGCAAGGAGAACTGTAAATACATTTCAATAAATTCCTTGGGAATGCAGCTTTTTCTGTTTTGTGGCTGCCCCCTCCTCCTTGGCTGGCTGTTTTTTACAGCATTTCCAGAGCTGTGTTTTCAAGGAGGTAAAATCTTGTCCCCATGGCAATCCCAATAATACCTTCTGTAGTGAACCAGGAGTTCAAATCAGCCCACAGTCTTCCTAAAGCCAAGCTCCTTTGCATTTGGAGATGTGGTGTATAAAATCTGGTTTCTTCCTGTAGTCCATGAGCTTCTCCAAAACTGAGATGAACGTGGTGCGAGCCAGGACCTGTGCAAGACTGAAGGCCAAAGGAATTACTCAGGACAGAAATTACAAGGAATGTATCATGTAATTTGGGAATATTTACAGATTTTTCATAGTAATGGCATTAACAGTGTTCCCAGTGGATCTTTTGTATAGATACTGGCTAACTGCATGCTTTTGAGCAAGTTCTGTAAAATGAGTTTATGGCCTTTTACTGCTTTAATACTTTTGAACATTGAACCTCATGACCAGAAATTGTGAAATTTTCCTGATGATCCATTCATAAGCATCCCCAATGATGTTACAGCATCAGACTTTTCAGTTTTGTCAAAGATTTTTCTGCCTTTTAACTGAGATTAATACAAATACTCTTTAGAATTGTTCTTCTCTGTGTCTGCTCTATCTGTTCACCAATGTGTCTGAGCAAATCAGCATTTCCCTGACCTTAGTGCAGGAAGTGTGGTCCTAAAATTAAAGAACAGTAAATGTTTGCATGACTGGAGTCTGGCTTTTTTTCAGAGACTGCTTGTCCAGTAGCAATACTGCCTTCTTTTGCTTTTGCTCATTTTGGAACAGAGTCATGAATCCCTTAAATCAGTGTAAGCCACAGCTGTAGATGGAGGTTTGCTGCTATCTGCAAACCAGGCTCCTTTGCTGAGCTTAGATTGAATTAGAGTTCTGAGAGACAGTGACAAATAAAATATTTGTGCTGTTGCTGTTTCTCTGCATTCCTTTATCTTCTTTCTGGTGAATTAATACTGAGATAGTCACAGTACCTTAGAAATGTTCCATGTACTTCACTATATATATGAAGGCAAAAATGAGGATTGTTGCATTTTTGGTGACAGGACATAGACTAATTTCTGTAAAAGTAATCCTCTTTATAGCACTTTGCATCAGTGATATAGCTACAGAAATTGCATATCTCCATGTGTTTGCTTTTGTTTGTTGCTGTTTGGGGAATGCAAGGAAGGTATGTGTTTATACAAGACTGTCCCATGTCAAGTAATTTCTGAGGATAACAAACTCTAAAGCGCACTTGGATGGGGCAGAGCTGACATCCTCAATAAATGTCCCAGGCCACGTGTTGTAAAATATAACTAGCTTAGGAATCCTTAGTTTCGGTATTAATGACCTGATAATTTTTTTTTAGTGGTTTTTGTGACAGCTGTTCTTATTGTCATGATTAAAAAAGAAAAATTAGTCAACAAATACCTGATGTTTTAGTACCCTGCTAGACATGCACTCTCACTCATTTGCACGTTAAAGGAGAGCACTTTTCAGCACTTTGCTGATGCCATTTGCAAGAAGGAAGTTGGACCCTCGATAACATAGTTTTCGACTAACACCTTTGAGGGTTTTTACTAGAGCAAGGCAACATGATCTTTCTTGCCTTCTAGGAAATTCCCATTGTAGGAAAGGTAGCAAGTGGTAAACTATGGTTCTTGCATGTCATTTGTATGTTCAGTTTTGAAGCGTTGTAAAAAACATGAACAGTCCTTTTCCAGGTAATTATATACTGATCCTGTTTGCTTGAATGTGATAATAAAAGAATTGCTCAAGGCCAAGTAACGGGCTTAATCAGGTATTAGCAGATGTTCAAAGGAGTGTCTGTATCTTAAATTGACTTCAGTGGGCTTTTCCTTGAGCTCTGTTTGAAGAATGTTTTGAAACATGATCAGGAGCACAAATCTTCTAACTTTATGCTAATTCGGCGATAAACTTTATGCATTTATTATAAACAAAACAAAACAAACAAAACCAAAAAACCAACAAACAAACAAAACACATACACACACACACAAAAAAAAAAAGAACAAAGAAAAAAAGGAGAAAAGTAATTAGGGGAACATGAAACATCTATGTGATAAAGTACCCAAGATTAAGTACGATCTCAATGTGTTATTAATAATGGAATCCCAGGCACATAAAATGATTAGTAAGCTAAAAAATAAATTCTATATGCAAATTTCTCGATCATACGGAAAATAAATTAAAGGAAGGGAAGCCAAGTGATTGTTTTCCAGGTCTCAGTTTCACATGTGAAATCTTCTTTTCACATGCTTGAGTCTCTGAGGGAGGATGCTTTCTCTCACTCCATATAATGCTAGAGGAAACAGGAGCTGGCAGTGAGCCTGAGAGTGTAAGTGAAGAGACAGTCCCTTTGGGCAGTTGCTTGCTGCACTGCCTCTCTGTCAACAGCAGCATAGTGTTGACAGGGACATCAGGGTTTGGGCTTTCAGTTGTTCAGACACCAGAGCACAATATTTGTGATGTGTCACATTCCACTGATTGCTACCGACAATTAAAAATAAAAAGAGGGTAATTGATTCAGGAAGTAACTTTTTTAGGAGGACCTTCCCATCCCCCATCCACTTAATTTCAGAAGAAGGATTGCAAAATGCTTGTCCTAGCTGGACAGATTCTGGCATTAATTTGCTTCATAAGAAGCAGCATTTATGTTGTTTTGCTGTGCTTGACAAAGGGAACTTTGCAACAGGTCATGACTTTCAGAAAGTAGTGCTTGTGAGAGAAGAGAAGCCAGGCTGGGAAGCTCAGATTGCTGCACAGACAGTGAGATACCCTCCAGCAGCAGATGCTCCTCTCCCACACCAATCTGCCTGACTTTGCTTTCTCTGCCTGGCATATACTCGTAAACAATAAATGAAGAGCATTGAACCTTTATAACACACAGAGAAAGCTGTGGCAGTGCAACAGTTTGGAAACCAAGCTCTTAAATACTCCAAGTGGAAGGCTGCCTGCATACTGTTGGTAACAACGCAAACAAGATGAGGCCTTCAGCTTTGGTTTCTAGCTTTTCATGTGTGCTAAGAATTTACTGTCATCATGCTCTGAAATTTGTAATAAATGGAGAAGAATTAAGAAACAAGTTTCGGACTTTTAGAAAGATTTCTGTAAGTTTGCAGGGAACCACCAAGCTTTCAGGTATCTGACTTAGGGTTTTTACATGGGTCATGGTGGGGACATGATTTGGCAGTGGACTTGGCAGTGCTGGGTTAATGGTTAGATTTCACAATCTTTAAGGTCTTTTCTGACCTAAATTATTCTATGATTCTATATACAAACACTATGTTTGAAAACTGTATCTAGAAAGAGTGATTGATTTGCAAAGTACCTGAGAGAACTGAAGACAATACCCTAGCCTATCTCCCGCGTGAAGAAAAGCATCTCTGTGCCAAATTTTCATGAGTGCTTGCCATGACTTTCTGAATTTAGCAGCAACTTTTCTTCCCTCTCATTTATATGAATAAAAATAATAGTTTTGAAACCATGTAAGTGACAACACCAGCATAATGCACCACAAAAGCATGATGAATCATTTCTTCTAGTGCAACTCAGCAACCCCTTGTTTCTGCAATGCTAGGCTTCTCTTAAGGAAAAGTGATGATTTTATGGCATGTTCATGGGTGTCAGTAGAGAACAAACAGAAATCTCAGGCAAATGGAAAGACTGGATTTTTATGTCGTCATTGAATATGAGTTTCTTTCAATGCAAAGGTAAAGCTAAATACGTTTTCAAAATACTGTGGTGTCTATTCAACATACAAAGGCATCCATATGTACAAAAGACAAGGCAGCTATTCTTATCAGAGTTCCATTGAAAAAGGGATGACCGAAGTAAACACTCAGAATGAAACAATGACTAACTAATAGTGTCAAACTGCCTAGGCTATTGTATGGGCTTTGACAGTCCCTTTGAGGATTGCCAATCTCACTTGCTCTTAAGAAACAGCACAGAGATAGGGAAATACCTGTCAGAGAACACCCCCATGGTATCCACACTGCTTACTGTACTCATGGATGAGTTTCAGAGAAACAAAATGTACCCAGCATCATTAATTAGGTGAATTATGTCGTTCCAACAATGTGGTTGCCTCCCTCCACAGCCAGCATTCTCTGGCATGATACAGAAGAGTAGCATAAGTCACTATGCATGAGCATACAGCAGTACTAGTTTATTTAGCTTGGAAAACAGCACTACACTTGAGACCACACCTGAGCTATGTTCTCTGTAAACAGCTATGCTCTGTACATAGCTATCTCTGAGCTGGCTTTAAACTAGTGGCCACTTGGAATTCACCCCAGGTTTATTGCTTTATATTGATTTTCTTGGGTGGATTTTACCACTTGTGCTGAATGCTGCTAGCCATATCTGAGGTGTTTGCTTTAGAACCATCTTAAACCTACTCAGCTATCAATCTTCTTCCTGTTTTTGGTGTACCAAACCCATACAAGTGCAATCATATTTGTCTCTTGTAAGATTGCAGGCAGGTGAAATTTTCCAAAGTTTACATGTGGGTTTATCTATCTAAACTATCTATTTATTTTTCAACACTAGTAATTTCTTAATTTAATTTAATTTCAGGGGAAAATAAAGGGGGGGAAAAAAAGGAAGAAAATAGAAGAAATAAATTTACCTCCAACAAGCTGTAGAAATGGCTAGGAGGTCTGCTCAAAACCTAACTCATGTCCCTGACATTGAATCTTTCATCAGGGTAAGGAGTGAAGAATGAAGATGTTGAGCTAAAACCATCCAGTAATTTAAACATTCTTGATGTGATGCTGTTTTCATAGTGTCACAACCATGAATTTTAGTTGACTGGTGTATTCCACAGGTGGCAGGGAGGAATGTGTTTGTGTGTGTGTTGGGGGGGTTACCTTCCTGAGAATGAAAGACACAGCTTTTGCAGCATGAATACTTCATCACCTCGCCAACGCGTGTGGCAGAAAAGGTGTCCCTGGCACCCACAGAGCTCCTGAAACTTCCAAGTCTTTTTCTCTCACATTTTTCTTTTAAGGCAGAGGGGAATTACAATCTCTGAGTGTAAACAGAGGTGTGGACTGGCAGGGGCATCTGTTGAAGCAAAGTCACACACAGAGGACGTATGGATTGTAAAGGACTCTGTGCTTGGTAGGCATTTGGGATTTTCTTAGGCTTTTTCACTTTCTCACTTTTTCAAATAATTTAATCTCGATTAGCATTGCTTTTGGGGAAATTAAGGCAGGTGGGCAGGGGGCTCAGGAATGCACCACTTGGTGTTCAGGCTATTCCACACAGATGGGTACAGACTACTGCTGAAGATTAAAAATTGATAAAGCTTGTGATTTTTGTGTTTAAAGTATCAGGCTTAGAGATCTGCATCCTCAGACAGGGTTGCTGGTGGTAACACATGGTGGTAGGAGCAGATAGAGCAGTGTCTGTTTGCCCTTACAGGAGGAGGAACTTGCGGTATTTCTCAAAGCTTCTGGTGGTAATAGGGTCTGTGGCACCTGAAGTGTCACCACTCTTGCTCATTATCACTAGGTACAAGTTTGTTTATGTCTAACAGAAACAACAGCATTCCCTGGCATGTTTTAAGGTTGGTAGAAAGTTACTGCACACATGCACAGGAGAAACAACAACAGTAACCCTAATGCATATTGATGTAGTGGATTATTGCCAAAATATGTCACTGCAGGCAGGCAGACAGAACTCATTTATGCAGACAGGTGTACAGCTACTTTGCACCTGAAAGCAAGATATCACACAGAGGAGAAAAAGTAAAAATATGTAGGTACCATTTCTTTCCATCTGTGGATATTAATAAGGATGAGATTGAGTCCGACTTCCATTTATTGCAGTTACTCCCTGTGTCTTAAACAGAATGAATGTGAAACTGGTGCTGGCACCAAACTTTCCAAAGAGAGCACATTTCAATTTATATACATAGCCTCAATGTCTTTGGATGATTAGTCTCCCTCACTTTTAATATAAGGATTTTTTTACAGCTGTGGTCTTGACAAAATCCAAATTATGGGATGAGAAAGAGGAGCAACTCTGTGTATTGAACTAGATATGAAGGCTGGTTGTCTCTCCCCATAAATCACGTCTATGTGTGTAGACCCTGTGCTATACAAGCAGTTTTGTCCACTCCTAATGAACTGCTGCCACCAGTGGGCTGTGGTTTGTATCGACACACACTTTTATAACATAATACTATAGTGTATCTATATTATATTGCATTATAGTATATTGACTCCATGGTTTTAGTTATATTTCTTAGCCTGAGGGTCATTCACATTAACATCTTTTACTTTGCTGGAAAATAATCTACCGAGGTGGTAAGGGCTAATGTAGCATATACAGTTCACACATCTCTAAAATGAAAGCTTAACAGCAGGGCAGTAGAGAATCATTCCTATTTGGATGGATTACTGACATGGAAAAAATTGTGTAAGAGGACAAATTTAGGCTCCTCAGCCATAATGGATTTCCTGAAAAGATTCATCATCCTGTAGCATCCCATCCCTCCTGAGCAGTGAGGGTTAGCTGTGTTTTCTGCCTGTTGCATGACTGAGGCACAGTCCTCAGTTTTCTCAGTGCTCCCGTTCCATCTGCATCTCAGGAGCATCCACCCAGCCACACATTTTCACTCATTAAAAGATGATACTAAATTGAAACATAGACCACACAGTGGGTTCATGCACAAACAATGTTCACATGCAGCTACTAGCACCATCCATGATACAAAGTTGAAAAATATGAAATTTGCTTCAAATACTTTAAGGTAGCAAGGGATTAGGACTTTGTAAATGTGGGGTGGTTTTATTGCTGAGCGAGTAATGATTTACAGTAGTCTAAAGAGACTTTCTTGCTGATGCCTGGACAGAATCCTAGTGAGAACTTCATTTATCACTTGGTTGTGAGCAAAACAACTACTCCAATTCCTGCAGTGAATCTAAACTCATCATTTTGTTCTGTATTTGCAACTCCAACCCACTGCCATGAGGAAGGCTCTGAGCTGTAAGGGAATACAGCTAGTAAGTAGGTAATAAGCTGCTCTTCTAAAATCTACTGATATGAGGAATCTAAAAGTATATATCCTCTCTTAGAGTAGTATGAGGTTATCAGAAAAATAGAAATGCAACTGTATTAATAGTGGCAGAATGATACTTGGCTGTCTCAATTTATTGATAGAATACTTCAACAAGAAACAATGGTATTTGGTCAAATATCTTTCTTTAACTCATACTACTGGGAACAATTGGTTCATAATCCTCTAACCATCTAAGTATATGGGCATCCAACTCCATGGATACGTGCTCCATACATATGTAATTTTCTTTGGACTTGCTGACTTTATTGATAGATGCTGTTTACACTATACTTGGAAAATAGGATAATTTATTTTGAGGATGAAACATAGATTTTGAAGACAACTTTTGTCCATTTTTAAAAGTTAAAATCAGCAAAGGCAAAGAAGAAACTCTACTATTTATGGAATTTTTCCTTCCTAAGGGGAGAGAGAGTGAGCAAGGAGTATAAGGGAGTCACTCAAGAGGAAATGCTGAGGTTTCTCTGTTTCCTGTTCTTGGTGAGAATGAGGGACCCAACAATTAAGAACACGCAGTCAGAGAGAGGAGCACTCACTTGTTTTAAATTTAATTTGCATTATTCCAAGTCAAAAAGTCACCCCCTGAGCTTTGAAGAAGCAGATCTGCTAGTAATCCACAAAATCTCATTACAATCAACAGCTGGCCAAGTCCTTTGGTGGGTAGACTGCACTGCTTATATTTTATTTAGTTGAACATTTATATGAATTTATTAGCTGAATTTTAATTGAAGTTTGAACATATGCTTAGAAAATATTCTATGATGTGTTAAGTATTGCTTCTGGAAAATACTAAGACGATACTTCCTATCACATTAGAATTGAAGGATCAGTAGAACAGAGACTAAAAGAGAATAGGTAACTCCTTTATTAAAAAAAAAAACCAAACCAAACCAATCCAAAACAAAAAAACCCCTAAACAAACAAACAAACAAAACCCAAACAAACAATCCAAACTAACCAAACAAAAAACCACAAACCAAACCAAAACAAACAAAAAACAACAAAAAACCAAACAAAAACAACAAAACAAAACACAAAGAAAAACAAACAAAACAAAAACACACCAAAAAAACCGAGGTTGTAGGTAGATATTTAAGACTCAGTATGGTAAGTGATTAACATGGCAGAATTGCAAGGATCGATGCAGAGACTGCTGTGTGAATTCTTGAATATCCATTATTGATGTGAGTACCTCACTGCACTTTGGAGGGAGGCATGAGATTTTCTATTTCTTCAGGAGAACAGACCTTAACTGTACTTTTGCCTCATAGCCTTTTTCACAAGCTTTATGAAGCTCTTCGCCTTGATATCTAGTGAGAACTCACATAGTTAATTTTTAGTTGTCTGAGGAATCTTTTTATGAATAGCAGACACATGGTGTTCTACTCTCACTGGAGATATGCTTTTGTTACATGAGGGTAAGTGATAAACAGAGATCCCCACTTATTCTTTTTCCTCTATATGTCATTATTTCCTTTATTAAATCTTCACCACATATTTTTTGTCTTCTGTTGAAAGTAACTGTGTGCTGCCCAGTCAGTTTCCCTTCAGATGGACATTTGTCATGGCTTTCAAGACTGCCTCTCTTTCTGTGTTTCCTAGGCAGAGAACAGAGCAAAGCACAGTGACCACAGTTCAGTCACACCCACAATACTACCTTACTTGTCTAGTCAGTGATACTATTGATTTTGAATTCTTAGGCAGTTGTCCCAGATGAGAGCAAAGTAGTCATGCATTTGAGGCCTTGCTGGAGTTTTTAGACTTACTGCTTGTACTCCTCTCCTCTCCTCTCCTCTCCTCTCCTCTCCTCTCCTCTCCTCTCCTCTCCTCTCCTCTCCTCTCCTCTCCTCTCCTCTCCTCTCTTTCACTACTGAACTGGAGGAACAATTCAAACCAGTCCTGTTTCCTTACATACATCTGTATTTGCTTTTTACCTTCCCTACAATAATACTTTTAATGGTAATAGCTAGCAAACAAAACACCATTAGGAAGAAAAGAAATAATACCCTGAAATAGAGAGTGGGCAAGTGGATATTTGCAGGGGATACTGTTTTGCTGAAGTAAGGCCAAGCAGGGATGTGCACAAAGTTGTATTAATGCACTTATGAATGGATTGCTCAAAATAAGCTATCCTATGTCATTATGCTTTGGAGATCAGCAGTTTGATTAGCCTTTAAAAACAGAAACTAGCCACAGACAAAGAAGTTGTACATGGGACTGCTCCTTTTATTTCAGTTATTGAATCTGTGAGTCTTCTTTCAAATATCTAAAGTCCCTTTTGAATCAGGGAAAGATAATAGTCAGCCAGCATAAGAAGTCATTTGTAGTCTGGGCAGTTGCCCATCTGTACCCAGCATCCATAGTAACTCACTTTGTATTTAAAACCTTAAAAGCACACATTATTTCCTTTGCACAAGCAAAAATACACTATGGATAATATCTAAATTAGTATTCCATTATCATTTGTCTTTGTCCTGTGGTCTGGTGCCAAGAGAGGTCAATTTTGTGGCCATGTCACTACTATACCCAGACTATAAGGAGGGCCAAGGGTGTTTGATATCATCTGAGATGGGGACATCAGAGACTACTTTTGATACTTCTAGTCAAAACTGTCTTGAGGAGAGAAAGCTACTGTATGTTTTCAATTATTGGCAAGGGAAAGAAATTAAATATAAAGGAGGGATTTGGTAATGGAGAAAGACTGAAGTATGAGACTGATCAGTCTCCGTCAGGGAACTGAATAATTATTTTCTGACACAAAGTTTTTATCCAAGTTTTTTTTTTTTTTGAGGGCAAGAATTCAAAAGACATTGTGAAATTACTCGGTATATATAAGTGGGAATTTGGGGTAATTTTTCTCTCAGCATTTTAAATAGTTTATAGAAATCTGCCACTTTTCAAATGCTGTATTAAAGTACTCATGTGGTTGCATAATATCAATATTCCTCTGAGATTTTACAAATACATCATCAGCATTAGGTGGATGAAATCCAGCCTGCCATAATCGAGATACCAGTTGTAGGCAGTGCTTCACTGAACGTTTGAGTGTGCATCCTGAAGAGCAGGTGAAAGAACAAAATCTCCCTTAATGTTGCTGCCACACTTGTCCTGAAACCTCCAATGTGAGCTCAGAAAGCCCACAGTGAAAGATGCATTCTGCTTGTAATTGTGTTTCCTGGTTTTGACTATGGAGGGACCAGAAACATTTCCCACAGGTGATCCTTTCCACTGGTGGTCAGGGGGGTTGCTGAGCCCCCCTGTCTCCCACATGTGATTTCCCCTGCAGAGGTGCAGTATGTGCTAGTGCCTGCTCTTTGCACTGTGGTGTCAAAGGTTGGCAGCCTCCAGGTGGATGGAGCTACTCAGACCCCTATGGGGTTAAAATTTTAACATTCTAGGAGAACATCTTGAAGCTAATCTCTAACCCAGACCGTGACGGGATGAAAACATTGCACAAGTATCGAGTGCAAGGCTTAGGACAAGGGGCAAGAAGAGGCCTGGCTTGAAACTACAGGATATCCCATTCCCTATATAATTACTGTACATCCTCAGATTTGTTTCAGAAGAACTTATTCCCTACCACTCCCTCATCTGCCTTAATATGGGACAAGACATACTAAGTATCCACATTCATGAAACAAAAACTTCTGAGCAGATATGAGTGGCTAAAACTGAAAAATCCCTAAGAAATTTTAAGCAAAATGAGAAAATTACTCTATGTCTTTGAGTGCCAAAAAGTAAACTGTGCGAAGAAATTAATCAGATTAGTTTAGACAGATGAAGACCTGAACAGAATTCAAACTAAGGGAAGATTGGGTTAGATAGTGAGGTTGAGATAAACGTATTCAAGTTGAATCATTCTGATGAAATTTGACTAAAGGTACTTACGGAGCAAATCAAAGTAATAACTTAGGTGTACAGCATTCTTCAAAGAATGTGGAAAAGACAAGAAAGATCTCTGAAAAGTAGTAAAGGTCAAAGATTATGCTCATTTTTAAATGGTGAAATACAGAAAATTTCTGGATTATACATTAACATCTTAACTTCAAACCTCAGAAATAAAACATAGTCTCACTTGTAGAAAAAAAAAAAAAAAAGGACTCTCCCTGATTGCCCCAGGTTCTCCTGAAAGCATCACAGAGGGTGTGAGTCATCCTACCTAAAGCCAGTCTGCAGCTGTAACTCAGACTCTTCCCACAATCAGTGGGATAGTCTCTCTTAGATGATTCATCTGATCTAAGGATAGAGGTTGATGATAAGGGAAATGAATTATTCTCCAAAGTTCCCGCTTACTGCCATCCCATTGGCTGTAGGAGAATATGATGATGATGATGATGACCTCACAGTAGTCACTTAATTTTTAAGTAGCTAGCATTAGGTGAGATCTTTAGTAGCCAATTAATTACTCAGATTCTCAGAGATAATTGGGTGCTTAATTCCCTCTAAAGTCAACACTGAGTAGATGTGCTAACTTTAACTGGGACCTGTTGACTGAGTGAGGAAGTGCCCACATGAAGCAGGTTTTGTGAAGATCTTAGGACACTTGCCTGCTCTTAGATTTTCCAGACAAATTTCAATCTCCATTTTTTCGAGGGGTGACTTTCTGTGGTGTCTGTCCTGGCCCAAAATGCTCCAGTACATAAACCTGCTTGCTTCATAATATAATTTTCATATGGATAAGTGAACAATCAGGTTTACAGTCAGAATAAGGATCTTATTAACGGATGCCAGTAAGTAATTAAGGCAGATGCTTACATGTTTTATTCCCTAATCCATACTTTAAAGCTTACAACCTCTCACAGGACAATACACTTTCCCCTGTATATATGGCAGTGGTGTTTGACACAATGAGGAAATGGGTTGTTCCTTTACAAAATACTTAAACCCTATGTCTTGGTAGAATATGAAGGCAAATGGCTAAACATATTTGTGTATATTTTTCTACCCAGCTGTAAGGGGAAATTGCTCTCCCAGGCAGAGAGAGCTGCTGCTGGTGAAATCCTTGAAAGGTTCCATATCCTGATGGAAATTGCATTATAATTAGCACACCTGCCTCGTGATCATCCAGGAAGTACCTGCTGCAGGGAAAAAAATCAGATTCATATACTGGAAAACAGTAATTAATTCTTTGATTTTGCCTTGTGAAGACAGTAAGGGATTCCTATCGCAGGATATGGAGGTCATCATCTTGACCCAGTCCACTCACACCAGTTCGAATATGAGCTGATGCTTTGTAAGGTGCTGTGAACTTTAAAACTTCGTTGCAAAAAAATTGAAAATTGTTGTGTTCATTCACATTTTGCATAATTATGGTAGGATCAATGGATATCTACTACTTAAAGGAGTTTCTTTATATCTTGTAGTTTCATGAGAAACAAAAAAAGTGAATCCTAAGGCTACTGTAAGGTCATAAAAGATGCCCTTCAAGTCATAAAAAGCCAAATATTTTCAATATAATACAATATTATCATAGTCTGAAGTTTTATGAGTGTATATATGCACATTCATGTGCATATATGTGTGCTGTAGGGCAAAATAAAACAAAACAAAAAGCAGTTTGTCTTTTCTCATGGGTGCCACTCTTTGCTTGATTCCCCTTCTTCTCCAAACCTTCTCACACATTCGTAACTGTCCCACTTTCTTTGCATACCTGCCAGATTTTTCTTCTGCCCACAGAAAAATTTCTGGCATGTCTGTCACTGTTTATATAGTTGCCAGCACAACTGTTCTCACTTCCTTCTTAGTTTTCTAACAATAATACCAAACTGGATTTGAAAGCACAGTCATGCTTAAAATTAGTGACAAATTTAAAAATACCAAGGTATGAAATACCAAGCTGATATACTTTTCTTTCTTTCTTTCCATTTCTATGGAAGAATTCTTGCATCTCTGCATTTTTGCTGCTGGTATGGCCCCTTCAGAGTTGCAGCAGCCAGCAGTACTCTGCTGAATCGATTGTACATTCATTCACCACCTCTGCATGACCTTGTCACACTGAGCTTTGAGCCAGGCTGGCTGAGCTGCCATTTAATGGCTCCCCACATCCGATTTGAGAAAGGCACTGAAAAGAAAATACAGAAGGTAAAATACCTTTTCTCCCCCTTTTTTTCCCTTTTTTTTTTTTTTTTTTCCTCCACCCCCTGCCCGCCTCTCACACTTTCAGGAATGTCATGCATACTAAGTCCCAGAGTTCCTGAGGTCAAAAAAATGAAGCCCTCTTAAAGATATGGGTAGGATTTATTTTCTTTAAGCCAGTTGTTTAAATAGGTAGTGATTCAAAGTTAGTCACGCCAGGCTCCCTCTCTGTAGTCACACAGTGAAAAGTGCACCTCCAAGGCCCAAAGACCCTAAGACTAAGATAAGTATCTACAGCAGGTCAGATAAATCCTCTATGGAAGTATCTCTTTCTCATTGTTGACTATAACCAGAGACAAATTTACTCATTAAAATTATGATAAGTGAACCCCGCACTCAATGCACCAAGGGCAAATGTAATCCCACTCTGAATGGATGAAGTGCTACCAGAAATCAAATGGTTCATCTGTGAGTGCAACTGATACTAATTCATGTCTTAACTTACCTAGCAAGGTGGTTGTCTGTGCTTTTGCAAGGTGCAAATGTAGAGATTTGGTCTAAGTAGTATTCTTACTAAATTGCAGCATAGTAGCTTAAGTGGATGTGGAATCCATAGCTGTAGTTGAGGGCAAATGTGTTTTTCTTCCATTTCCATGACTGCATTTACTCCTTCTGTTTGCCTGAAGGGTTGCTTCTGAGGGCTTTTGGCTGCATATTTTAACTATGTATTGTATTTGTTGAACAGACACCGTAATTCATGGGTAGTAGTTCTTTCCAAAGAAAAATTTGCAATCTTTTTCCTCCCTCAAAATTTAAAAAAAAAAAAAAAAGGGAAATTATTAATCTCAACATAACTCATCTGGAAAAGTAGACTCCAAGTAACCAGTAAAAACAAACTCCTCTAGGGAAGTAAGTATATGTTTCAAAATAGTTAGAATTTAAAACAAATTATATGTTTGTTTGGTGGTTTTTTGTTTGTTGTTTTTTTGGTTTTGTTTTGTTTTGTTTTGTTTTGTTTTGTTTTGTTTTGTTTTTAAGGAAGTGATCCCGGCAGTAATTTGAATGTTAAGCATGATGTGATTTACAAAATGACTTAATAATTTGCTTGACTTTAAGCACACTGTCTCACTGTCTATTCACATGCTAAATGTCATACTTATGCACTTCCTTAAACATAGATACGCTGCCAGAAAGTGTCACTGTAATTAGATTGTTAAACTGTGCGTATTTGAACCCTACAGCATAATTTCCCTGAGTAGCATGATCGTTATTTAGGGCACCTTCTTTCAGACAATATAATTAGTTTTTTTTTATAAGCTGCCTTTAGTAAAAAAAACCAGCTTTTGCACAGAATGGGAGGCAAAGCTTTACGGTGTCTGTGAGCATGCGTGCTACCACATTTTTAGGGAAACACTGCACTCTGCAGGTGAAAACTCTTTCTCCATGTTGTAGCATGCTGGAAAGGTCTCAGGAAAGAAACACAGATTCTATCTCGTGATCAGTTAATATTTTTAATCAAGGAAGTGCATTGTCTACAACATCTACAACATAAAAATGGGAACGGGTCTTTCATTGCTTCTTTGCTTCTTACTTTCTAAAGGAGAGACAAAAGTACCTAGATAGTCTGCAACATTTCCTGCAGTAAAGAACATGATAAACACAGTTTGGCAGTTGACGTTGCTTGTGGGGCTCAATAGAAAGTTCTGTGTCAGATCTAAACACCTTTTGCCATTTCCTCATACGATTCTCACATATTGAATTTCCAGTTAGAAATAGGAGCAGTCAGTAAGGCTTAGCCCCAAGCCTGTGCTCATAAAGTGAGTCCCTTGCTTCTACCCCTCCTCCTCACTGTCCTGCAGTCATAGCATCTCTTCTCTCTTTCTGTTTTCTGATTCCTGACCATTAGATGGCAATCGTGACCATCATCTGCTTTCCGCATTCCTGTTCTCCCATGGCCAACGTGCTTGTGGGTGCCCACAAATTTTTCTTGTCCCTCGCTGCCTTTCTCTTCTCTATCAGTAGTTTCGCGGAGGCCGTTTGTTAATGGGTGAAAGAAATTGCTCGTGTTCAGAGGGACAGCGTTGCCCTGGCATAACAAATGTGCCCTCCAGCTGGAAAAGGCAGCATTCCATTGACACTGCCAGAAGCTCACCTCTGACATTTTTCTTCTCAGTTTTCCACAATTGCATCAAGTGGCAGGGCTCTAGCTGATGTTTTAGAGGCACTGTGTGAACTTAAAAAGTTGCTGGTAAATCTTTTCATATCCAAGGTTCAGGTTAAAGCAGAAAAATGATGCAAAGTCTTTTAACTGAGAATCTCTGTTCCCACTTTCTCTTTTGACAGGGATTTGAAGCTTGCCAGATGAATCACTCTGAGGCCAGTTGCTGACTTTGTCCATATTGTAGCCCCTAAGGAAGTTTACAGTGCCAGTAGAGACTGGTTCATGTTTAGCCATGGCCTTTTCTGTCCCTTTCCTGGCTTGAGAGCTGCTGTGAGACTCCAAAGGTTCTTTCTGTGGTATGTGCCTGCAAGCATCTCCACTGAGGTGTGACCACACACCTGATCAACCATACAAGCCCATAATCACATGCATCCTGTGGTGCCACGTTGCAGACTTTTGGCAGCTTTTGGATCCATCCTCGAGACAGTTGTGGTTATCTACCTTTTTCTCAGACTTTCCATTTGGCTGCAGAAGAGTCACCCTCTGGAGCTGTCTGAAATTCCCTGTGTTGACAGGTCACAGAATCACAGAATCAGTTAGGTTGGAAAACACCTCTGAGCTCGTTGAGTCTGACCTACAATCCCACACCACCATGTCAATTAGACCATGGCACTAATTGTCAACTAAGATCTTCCCCATCTCCCCAATCACAATATCCTGTTTCTGGGTAACTAGAAGAGAGGATGTGTAACCCACCAGTCGTGGGAATACCCTTCAGTATGGAGCAGAGCCACTACCTCTGAATTCTGTGGTGTTTCATGTACATGGAATTTGCCAGTGTTAAGATCTACCAGAGATAGGCTCAGAGTTCTTTCCAGAAACATCCTGTGGGAGAGGAATGCACTTGCATTTTTAAGGCATCACCCATGCTGTGGCAGAAACACCTTGGGCTTCAGAGAGTTAAGCCTGGGTGCATGTTCTCTGTAAGGAGCTCCAAAGCTGGCTGGATACCCTGTGCTGTAGCTAGAATACTTTTGGTCAGTTATGTTATGTTCCTTATGGCAACAGGCTGAAAAGCCCTTTTATAACCCCATCATAAATATCTATTAACTCTGCTCTCAAGCTTCTTATCAACAGCAACTGCTGCTGGTTAGCTCAGGGTTTGTAACATATCAGATGGGAAATTTCCAGCCAGCATTACTGACCCACAGTTACACAGACAGGAGCTCCATTGTTTTTATATGTCAAAGTACTGGGCTGACATATATCCATAAGCATCTTTTTCAGGCAGTTCTGCAGTCCTTGCTAGCCATCTACCCTCAAAATGTGGGAGCCTGTCAGGCTGTCAATTCCCCTGCTTCATAGTCCAGGTGCAGACTACATATGAAGGGGGGGACAGCAATCAGTTTGTCGTCCCAGTCTGAAATGGCACTGTCTAACACCTTCCAAATCTAAAACTCGGGCACATTTCCCTGAAAATCATCCCCTTTCTTTTTCCTTTGTAAATGGCCACCTCACCTTAAACTCTTCCATCATCCAGAGGAAGTCTTCCAACAGCTGGTCTGGTCATGGTACCTCCATGATCTGTCAGGTACATGCAAAGCATGTGAGTGTGCTTAGCCAAAATTAACTGCATGTGCTACCCAGAGTATCTTCCTTCTATGATCCCAAAACAGCATGAGAAACTGTCCATAATGCATGGTCAGTCGTCTCCAAAAAACATTTTGCTCTGTTATTCTGCTTGAATTGAGAAATATCAATAGCTCTTCCCTGTTTCCTAACTTTGTTGCCTGGGTTGCAATACTGATGTGGTTCTTTCCAATATGTGCTTTTACTCATGGAAGAAGGTCAGAGCTGCACAGTGAGACCTGCCCACCAAAAGAACAGGATACACAGTTCAGGTGGGGCTGGAGTTGGAAAAAGAACCAGAGTCTTGGGGTTATCATGGGATTTGGTGAAATGAGATGGTTGAACCTGGGAGATGTGGAAGAAAAACATCACCATGTGGCTTAGAAGCAATGCTGGCTGGTGCAACGAACAAAGCTGAGACTGTATAGTCGTTTCTAATTTTGGCATTTACAAAATCTTGAAGGCTAAACCTCCATCTTCTGATTTTGTTTTCTAGTACTATTTCTAGCTGTGTATTTATAGGCCCATACTCTGAGGAAATTAGTCAGTTGTTATGCCATTTCTAGGGGGAGTTTTCCCTGACTGACTTTATGATTTGTTCTGATGGGAGTTTGTCACATTAAAACAAAAGTAAAAATAATTCTATTTGATTGGTTGCTAGTATATTTGAGGGAAATTATTTTTATAAGGTATTGATGTATTTTACATGTTTTTGCCACTGTTGATAAAGGATTTATGTAGAAATCTGAACCCTGTCAGTCTATGTAGTTGCGGAATATTTGTGGCCATTGATGGCCTTTAATATAACATCCTTTTCTTCTACTGAGCACCTGAGGGAGCAATGGGGATTTTACAAAGTAGACAGGTAGTCAAAACAATCTTTCAAAGAGAGTGAAGCTCTGTTTATGAGGAAAGTAAAACCCAAGGAAGGCAAGACAGAACCAGTGATATTTGCTAAATCAGTCGTTTGCTTTCTTTTTTTTTGATGTGAAACGGACTTTTTAAGTTGTCTGGACCACAACTTACATCCAAGTAAATGCAACATTGGAACAGGATATTGTCCTGGAAATAGAAGTATATTATTACTATGGACCAGAAATTATGAACACACAGTTTTCTACCTGAAAACTACTTCTGCATGTTTCAAATCTTAACTTTTCCTAAGATCCTGTTCATAGAAAAAGCAAACCCAAATATCTGTTTGGCTTTTTAGCAGAAAAGTTTATAAGAACACTGTAAGTTACAGCACAGTAACAGTAGATGGTATTGAAGAATATGCAGCAGAGTTCTGTTTTTTAAGGCTAACACGACTGGTCTGTCCAGAAAATGGCTTTCTTTGCACAGATTTTCCTATTACCTGTTTCATTACCTGGTTGCTATCAGCGATCCATGTAGAAATAGATTTTACATTTTTTAGTGTCACAAGATGACATTAGGTAGCATGCATTATTGAATTGCCCTATAACCATAATTAAAAATAAGGAATGAAAGGAATCAATCACAAATAGAACTTCCTGCCAATCACAGAAGCATGGATTTTTTGAAATGTCATTCTCCAGAAAGTCTACCAGAAGAATAACATCTGCACTGGAAAGGGAACAGACTACTTTGAGGTAAACATATTATTGATGCTTAGCCTACTTATGGCATCATGGAGCAAATCCTAATCGAGGATCTCCGATACAGTGGTCTATTCTGATCAACAGTTAAACAAAGATACACAGTCATATGACTTTCAACTCATTTGGCTCTAAACCTCGACACTGAAGAGAAATGAAAATGGGATCTTTTTGCAGATTGCAGATGCACCCATAACTGCTGGGGAATTTTCTCTTTCTAGCAGCTATCAGTACTGACACCTCCCAGGAAACATTAGTCAGAAAGTTTCTGATTTCTCAAGCTTTCATTGACTGTCTCTGGAATTAAATAGAGAAAGAGAATGTAAATAATTATACTTGGTCTATTTTTGTCACTGCTTTAGTAGCAAGGAAATGAAAATAAAATATGAAACTACTTGTGGAAACTCCCTGAACCTGGAAGAGTTAATTTCTTTGTTGAAACAGGCTTTTTGTAAAATTTAACTGGATGGTAAAAATACGTAGTGGAAACACTGTAGTGTGGGAGGACACTCAAACTACGAGTTTGTTTAATTAGAGACTTTTTAGAAATTGAGTTATTTGTACAGGTTTTCCCTTAATATGTAACCCCACCAAGTGAAACTGTTACCTGAGCTGGACTGCCCAGCCAGCCCCGCCCCCTGCCCTAACCTGAATGTATCCCCTGTCTTATCTCCTTCTCCCTGGGGGCCTGCCTCCTGTGACCCTTCCCTTCCCCTATTGGCTAACTGGGTTCCCTAGTCACTCCCACTCCCTGGTGGGTATGTAACTCCTTGTTAGACTGAATAAAGAGCTTCTCTCTTCACCACCCAGCCTGAAAGGACCCCTGTGATCTGTACCGTCTCCAGTACAGGGGTTTTCCAGCACTGGCTCCGGGCCAGAGGCTGTGAGGAGCTGGTCCCCAAGGTCAAAACCCTGTCACTGTAGTTTTGACAAATCCTTTTACTTACAATATTTAGTAAAAAAGCCTTGATGTTGTAGTTGTGATATATCTGAAATTTTCAAAACCAAATTATTTCACATTCTAGCATTGAGCTGAAATTTTATTTTAAAATAATTCATCAATTTTGTTACTAAAAGTTTTATAAAACCTGAATTTAAAATTAAATCAACTGATAAATTAGTTCTTTTTTTATTCAGGGTTTGACAAATTTTCCATATTTTTGGGGGAATAATTTTTTAATGTTTCAGAATTTTTTTGGCAAGGTAGAAGACTAGTTCTACACTGTTTATACTAAGGAGCAAAATAGCAGGGAAACCACTTTATTTACCTTTTATCAAGTTTTTGAAGTGTTTGATAAATTTCAGTCCCAGTTGCATAGCTTTCGTTCTTCATAGCTTATGGAAGTATGGATTTAGTACATTATTTCATCACTCTGGCATTGTCCTGGTTATAGTAGCCAGGGTCAGTTTGTCACTGTGTGGGTGTGTATTCTAAACCCTCTATGTCATTTTCCTCATGAACTGCTCACAATGGACCATTTGCAGCAGCTGCCCAGGGCACACCCAACCCCTCAGGCTACAAGATGGGTGTTGAGGAACTTCTGTGCGATAAGGAAGTTTTTCTACCTTCACACCCACCTGAGGGATCATGTCTGCTAACAGGCCAACAAGGATGCCAAAAATATGCCATTGTTCACCTCACAGAGTAAGTCACCCGTTGTGAAAGTCTCCGCCCTGGGGGAGGGACTTGGCTTTCCCATCTGAGCCCAAGCAGATATAAGCTTGGGGTTTTGTGACTGTGGGCTTTCTTCAGATCCAGAGGACCAGAACCTCGACCGGACTGAGACTACCACCAGACTGCAGCCATCATTTTTACCAGCAAGTTTCTTCCTTTCTTCTTACTTTGAACTCAGTGGGGCCATGTGGTGTTCAGCACAGGGGTTGGTGAGCTCCATTCTGCTCGTGCCCCACTGTGCTGGGCTGTACATCTGTTTTTGTAGCACAAGCAAAGTTTCCTTCTGTATCAGTGTATTTTGTGATGTTTTATTAAATTGTTATTCTGACTTGCAATCCCATTCTGATTTTGATTGATTTCTCCTGCCGGTTTAACTGTAAACCAGCACAGGCATCACTTTCAAAATTATCATTATTTGTTTTGCAGTCTTAATTTAATTTTCTCTGTTCAGTCTGCATTAGATTTTTCAAGAAAGCCTTCAGAAATTAAGAAACTTTGAAAATCTCTTTCCTTATGCATAGTTTGGGAATGAACCACAGATGATGGAGATGAAAGGACAACACCTTAGATAATTCAAGGATCTGAAGGAGGCAGTGAGGTGACAGGAGGATTATTTACACTCACTGGTTTTAAGATCAAGGATAGCTCCCCAGATTCTCAGGCTCCCCTTATATTCAGTGGAAGTGCTCATGTTCCCAAACATTAGGGCTTAACACTTTTAGAAAAGCTTGTCTCTGACTGTATTGGGGCCAACATATGCATTTACAATGCCACATGAGAACACTTTCTGCTTGTGAAAAAGAGATTGATGGGATGATTATTCTAATTAGTGCAAAACTAAAGCCCCCTGGAAGTATAACAGTTAAGCAGCAGCCTATCTTATATGTATTATTTAATTTAAATAGTCTTCAGAATGGGCCCCAGCTAATCTATTTGAGCCATTGTAATTGCAGGTAGATTTTCCACTAATTTCAAGGAAGATGAACACAAAAAAGCTGTTTTTATATGGAAATTTTTTTTTTTTAATTCAGTTTTGAAGTCCATAAGGTTATCATCAAGAAAGAAGCAAAAAAGAAAGATTATTTTTAGGAATATTAATATCTTCTTTGGGAAGACAGAAATGTTCCCTTATGAGAGAAATGTTGTATTCCTTTAAAACAATTAATATTCTAAGGAGCAAACCCATGTCTGTTGATGAAGCCCCTGAGTGCCTCCTTGTGTGCTTCCTCTGTGTTTCTTGTCTATTATTAAATAGCTCTATTTCAATCACTTTAAATAAATGATATTTATGAGCCATGAAAAGTCTGGACTTCCACCACTGCTTTTGTGCCTTCAGGGAATTAAATAAGAGAAAGTATAAATCCAGTTTCCATTAGACAGGAATATGTATTGAAAGATGAGCAGGTAGTTGAGTACTTTGGGGGCTAGGGAATGATTTGAATTGTGACAAATTATTTCAAAACAAATAATGAAAATGGAAGAATAAATTAATGGAATGCTACCAAAGACAAAAAGCATTTAGGAATTCCACTAGCATGTGAGATCATAACCATTTAAGCTGTTTAAATCTGTAGTATTTTATGCCCCAAGATCATCAGTATGGAATTTATGAATGCAAACTTCAAGTTACGTCATATTATCATACTTAGAAAATCAGGCCAAAACGTTATTGATTTTGACTCTTTCAAACTTCTGCAGTCTTTGTAGAATTATTTTCCAGTAAAATTACAGATACCTCCACAATTCAGGTGATTTCTCCATGTTAGAAAAATCTCAGTTTAAGAAATTTTAGAGCACGGTTGTTAAATCAGCAAAGCAAAAGGTTTATTGGCCAAAACTGCATGCATGCAGGGCACCTTCGCCACAGTGTGACCACTGGGAAGGATGCCCCGAGTAGGGGAGGGGTTGTTACATTTATACCTTCGCGCCATGACCCCCCCCTTCCCTCCCCGGGGGTCAGCCCCCTTCTGTGTCCATCAAGATGCTCTCCACAGCCGGTTGGATGTGGCTGGATCCTCTTCCCTCGGGCAGTTTCTCGCTTGCTGGAGCAACCGGTCATCCTATGGGTCCCTGTCCCCGGCCACAAACCCTGGCAACAGCGCCCCCCCGCAGGGGCTGTTGTCTTACAGTCTTCCCGTCTATTCCGCCTGGCCTGTCCCCGGGGAAAAACCCTTCCAGAAAATTAAACCATTAACACAAAACCCACTTAACAATTAATACATAACTTCATCGTTAACTTTAATAACCTGTCACAACGAACCCCACACCCATTTCTCACACTCCATGCTGGTGAAACAGTTTCCAAGGTAAAGGTTGATTTTTCTGGCCCACCAGTCACTGCAGTCTGTATAAAATCCTCTGTGCTAGCTTCTGTTTTCTGTAAGCCCAGATGATTTTGGACTGCCAGAAAAGACCTATGGCCTTTCCCATCTCCCAGGCCTTTTTCTCCAGGCATGGCAGAACTTACTTTCTTCCAGGCCAAACTGAAGCTTGGTACTTTCCTTGTTGGTCCCTGCTGGCTGTGGCAGGATAGCCCACCATGATAAGACCTACAATCCAGTCAGAGAATGCATACAGTGCAAGCCATCATACAAATCATCATGCAGGTTCAACTACTCGCACCAGGATGCTGTCTTGGTGTTGAATTATGCTAAAACCAGCCTGGTTTACCAGATTTCAAATACATGTCCTGCTTTTGAAGCAGGATTTGATAGATAAGCTAGTCTGCTAGCTTGAAAATCTGTGACTACCAATCACTCACTCTATACCATAAAACACCTATCCCTTTCATACAGTCAGGGTCTTCTAAGGTAATCTTTCTTGGAGTGTATGTGTGGAGATTCCTCCCTTGGCTGGGGACACCCTCCAAGGATACTCCTTGAGGTGGAGCCAAAGAGATCTCCCCATGAGCATTGGTATGGGTGACTTACATCAAATCTCTACTTGATAATTATTTCTTTTTGCTGAATTTAATGTAATTGCTTCAATAATTGCTTCAATATAGTGCACTGTCCTATCTTATACTATATTTAACTTTTATATTGCATAGTAAATAATTCTGATTAAGATATTTTGTCTGAACATTTGTAATAATAAATGATTCATTTTATATAAACATTCTCATCTTGCCAATCATTAAAACTTGTGGGACAAAGTGGTTCAATCACACCTCTGTAATTCCTTAAATTGAAACTATTGATATAATCCAAGTCCGAATCTAGATTCCCCCCTGAGAAGGAGTTTGGAAAGCAAGGGAGTCCTTTATGCACCTCATGACTCTACGGCAGGGCTTGTTTAAGGAATTTTGTCTAAACTGTCTATTCCCACTCACAACACTGGGTGTGTTGTAAGGAGTGTTTTGTGTGGCCATGAATGCAGAGCCAGGGAATTTGTCAGGCAGGGCTATTGTAGAGAAAATAATAAGAGAAAAAGCAGCCTAGTGCTGAAACCCCACTTGGACATGTAGGTCTGTGTTCGCTGTGCTCTACTTGCTTAATGTTCTGGTATGACATGGATGAGAGCAGTCATGGGATGCTTATGTTAACATTTACATGCATGCCTTTAAAGAGATCAGGAATTGCACAGGCACAGTCACAAGGATTCGCTTTGTAGCCCAGTTTCACTAAATAATTTTACTTATTAGATAGGAAGGTTGCTTGCTTTATGTGATGAAAATGGCTGTAAAAATAGAGATTAGGTACATTGCTGGCCTCCCAAAGAAATCCATCAGAAAACTGGGAAAGCTTGTTATGTTGAAGTAAAAATACCTGAAAGACAGAAATGCTGTTGCTAAGATGATTATATACATATATTTTTATAATTTTTATAATAGAAATTATTATGATTGCTAACATTGTATAACTTAGATGCTTCAAAAAAGCACTGCAGTTTATTGTTGTTTATAAATAGTTTCGATAAATGCTGTGGACTATCAAGAAATTTCTGATGGGTAGTAGTATGAAGTGGCATATGTCAAAATACACCAGTCTACAAAGATCTCTTAATTGATCTACATAACTGTTATCTCCATCTGTCCATAAGTAGCTGAGTTAGTTTCCATCAAAGTAGCTTTTGTAGAGAGTTGTTGACTAAGATAGCTGTATGAGTGTAAAATAACTTGATGAGTAGCTGAAGCTGAAAGAAACCACTGAGATCATCTAGTACAATCGCCTTTGCTCTGAACATTATCAGCTAGGGCAGATTGCTCATTGTGTCCAGCTGGGTTTTGAATGTCTCCAAGCAGACTTCATGACCTCCCTGGGGAACCCATTTCACCTTTTGAAGACAAGGATTGCAGCCCTGCTTTTTGCAGGATCCTCCACTCAGGATCCTCATCTCCACCATCCAAAGGTCACAGCAATCAAAGTTGCCCCAACCTTCAAATCCTCCTTTCAAATCCAACCAGTTCCTCCTTTTTTCCAAGTATGACATTACTGCATAGCACTTCAGAGAGACATCTACATGTGATTTCCAAAAAAAAGTGTGAGAGCTTCCACTATCATTCTGTCCTCTTGTCATCTCCTTAGTCATGTGCATACACTTGAGGCAGACATTCTTAAACCTTTCATTCTGTTTTGATGTTTGCAAGGTCTTAATAAAAAGAGTGAGATAAAACTCAACTTACGTATTATCCCTGCCATGGTAAAGTGCTACCTATTTTCATCAAGATCCAATACTCCTAAAGTAGGTGATTCATGAAAAACATAACGAGAAACTAAGTCCAGTTTGTGACTGGAGAAACTGAAATTTTTCACATTAGGTTGGAAGGTCAAATTCAGAACTTGGTTAATGCTATTAAAAGGCACACTCAAACACAGTATCCTCTAAACACCTTCAACTTTCTGTCAGTGAAGAAAAGCACTGTTTGAAGAATTTATCAAGATGTTGCACTGAATTTTTAGCAAAGACACATCATTGCCAGGCTTATCTTATGGGAAGGGCATATGATTTACTCAAGGCCTGTATCTGGTTTTGACTGATTTTCTACTAATAGCACTCTTGTTGCTACACTGTGATAAAGGTGATATTCTGGTGCCAGACAAAGAAATTATACTTAGCTTAGTGAAAGACTGAAATCAACTTGTGTGATAAGTAAGACTCCAACGCTGCAGTTAGGAAGATTTTACAGATTTCTGAAGGACTTTAGATGTTCATCATAAAGTCCTTGAACATCAAATCTCTTAAATGCAGTTACTGGAGGGAAGCAAGAGTAGTTGGACAAGTTTATACACTTGAGTTTGCACTTTTATTCTGTGATTAAATGATGAGTCAAGAAGCTATAAATAACATGGAATAAAAACTCACCCCAGGCCATTGATTTTATTGAGTAGTTGAATTCAAGAAGCATAGGTTTTAGACATAAAGCGAGCTGGTAGTTGTAGTTGGTGGGAGGCTTCCATGTCAGCTCTGTCCTGGGTATGAGTGAAGAAAGGACAGGGTTTTGGAAGCAACACCCCTCCCACCCTCCACAGCGGACCCTGCACTGCCCCGCTGGCTGGTTCTGGCCCCCAGGCACAGGTGCCCCAGCGAGGGAGCAGTTTGCTTCAGGAGGCTCCTCACAGAGTTATGGTTACAAGGTGTGGAAGAAGCAATGCTCTGGGAAGAAAGGATGGGGATTTTAAGGGAGTTCATTTGTTTTGGGGGGCATTGAGGTTTTTGGTTCTTTTTCAACAGTGAAGAATCTCCTCCAATAGTCCTGTCCCTGTGTAAAAGAAGCATTTCTGATGGAAAATGTTCAATTATTTCTCAAATACGGAGTAGTTGGAAGAAATGAAAACTCAGCTGGTATTTTACATAAATGGCTTTCATCAACAGCAATTCCCTGGGATTTGCAAAGTTAGCCAAAGATTCATCTTCAGTTTTCATCATTTTCTTGCATAAATCATGAGGCATTTCAAATGCCTTTGCATAATGGTTCTTATGCAGATTTATTTTCATCAACTTGTTCAGACCCTAAAAAGAATCTTCTAAAATTTCTTCTTGCAGTTGTCTGAGAGTTTCATCAGTTACGTCTCCATGTTCTTCTTTCAAATGATATATACTACAGCCAAGAAGGGCAGAGGAATTGTTCAATACAATGTTAAGTGGCAGTATTTGGCCAGTTGAATACAGCCAGAATTTTGGAAATATCAAAGTACAGTTCATAACAGATTTGTGACTGAGGCATTCAGGTTTTCTTTAAAAAAATAGATTTTATTTTTCTGTTAACAGGTACTTAACACTAGCTTTTAAAAATCAGAATATAAATATACACATTCATTGATTGTTTTTTATAGTGACACTAGTATACCTTGGTTTTGCTATTCAATACAAGCCAATTAAAAAGAGAGGCTAGCAATTGAATTTGAATTCATTGAGGGTCTTTGCACAGCAAGGACTGCAAAGTTCATTTGGCTTTTCATTGCTATGGTAGAGAAATTAGATGCCTTTCTAAATAAATACCAACAGCACAGAAAATAGAGACTACTTAACTGCTTATTCTAGATAAAATCACTAGAAATCTTTCATCTCTTTGAAAGGTTAATCAGACTTTTGTTACTTTAATATAGTTGCATATGGGAATGTGTTTCTATTGCTAATATAATATTCCAAAGATGGATGAAGACAAGAAAAAGGCTCACATTGAATGTGTAAGATGAGTCTTGTAGCACCAGCATTCAGGCATCTTTATTTCCCTTGTCAGCTTTGTTCCTTTTTTTTTGTTGTTGTTTGTTTGTTTGTTTGTTTGTTTGTTTTGGTTGGTTGATTGGTTTTGTTTTTTGTTTGTTTTGTTTTTTGTTTTTGAAGGACTATTAAGTATCAAAGAGAAATGTGCTAGTCTCAAAACAACAATAATATTTTGAATCACAATAATATTTATAAGGGAAGAAGAACCAAAAATACAGCAAATGTTTAAGGACATTATTATGCAAAATAATACATGTATACGGTTAGAAAGAAGCTATTAAAATGTTGAAGACAACATTCAGGTAAGGCAAAATATATAGGAGAAGAAAAAAAGGGGAAGAATGTGAGATGAAAGAGATGAAAGGGCTATCGTCAAAAGGTAGTAATCAAAATTCTGATTAAGTGGTAATATGGTAGCTGTTTAACTGATCTAACCATAGAAAAGATTGCACTCTACAATTAAAATTCAGTAAAACTGTTTTCTAAAATAGAAAGAACAACCAAACATATTAGTAGTAGTAATAGTATTACTATTGTTATTTTTATAAAGATGAAAACTATCCATAGGACAAGGTTACTATGCTTCAGTGGCAGCCCTCAATATCAAACTAAAACACACAGTTGTCTAAACAAAGATACTTTCAAGAAATATTGGAAAGTTCTTGTTTTTCACCATTACAGGATTATCTGTGAGACTTGTGTAATACTAAAAAGCATACATTTTCATAAAGCATTGTTTCCGGAAGCATAATGATTTTTCAGTCAGGAGCTGTGAGATTGATTCCAGTGACACATACACAAAGCTGTTCTAGGGAAGAGCAGTCCTAGCTTCTGATTTCTCAAATTCTTGGCAGCATTGTCTGTGCTTTAAAAAATGAAAATTCTCATCTTCTTTATCTCTCTGACATAAAAAAATTATCTATACATCATAATGGCAAAACTGGAAGCTCTCATTTACTGATCAGCTGACCCAGAGGGGCCAGTGTGTAGTCAGAAGTGATCTGTGTTTTTCTAGTGATTGTTCTGTACTAACTGGAAGTCACACTGACTTTATTAGTCATTCCTATGACTAGTGTAGGAATGTAACAAAGGATGACCAAGTAGGACACAGCAAAACAATGAGTTGTTATACCAGAAAAAATTACAAAGCTGGTGACCTATTCAGGATGAAAAGTAAAAAGGAGAGAAAATTATCTGAGCACTGGGCTCACACAACTCTGTTTCTCTGCTTAGTACCTTAAATATTTATGTACACATATATATATGGCACAAAGGACTTCAGATTTTAAAAATAGAGTCCACACCTCTAGAAACATAACTGATTAAAATATTATTCTCCAGGGCAATGCTGACAATAAGATAATAAATAAATAAGTATGAATTTGAAATGCCCATACTAAATATGAAAATGAAAGTATAAATAAATTTTATTTCTTTTATGTACAAAACCTGTAGCTTTGTACATAATTACAGCTGCATAATTTATTCTCTCCTGCCTCAAAGAGCTTTAACCAGTCCTTTTCTTTTCCTTCCCTTGGACAGTCTATTTAGAGAAAGAAAGTACTCAGATGCTTAGGTGGCTGAAATGTGTTCCAGTTTCAATTTTTGTGGCATTTGGGAAATGATATTGCTTATGATTATGTTTCAGGTTATGAAGATATTTGATGTTAAGAAGTTTTCATAGCATTTGCTCTGAAAATGGCTGTATCATTAGTGAGTCCATCAGTGAGGAAACAGCTCACTGAGATGTTTATAAAAGCCTTATAAAAGAGAAAGAAACACAACTGTACCTCTTCCAGATGTTTAAATAGCTCACATCCAAAGACTGGATGCGGTACTCCAGGACCACCTTGACAATAGGTTTTGTGCAAGGGTTTTCTGCTAGCAAGGAGAGTAAATATTTGTTTCTTTCCCTCCCTGATAATCAGAACAATAAATTGATAAATTCTTCCTCTGTGAGGCAAGCTGCACTCAGATTTCAGCATGAATTTGAATAAAACCTCTCAGTGTCTCTTCCACTCTGCTAGTCACATCTATTAAGGACAAATTCACAACTCATAGAATTTGCAACAGATTCTGAGTAGAGAAAAATGATCAAATACAAATATGAAAATTTAAAAAATCACTCTGAATCGACCAATTGCAATTCACTAACCATAATCCCACCCTCTAATCAGAAAAGAAAAAAAAAATTTCCATACGTTTTACCTCTGACATGAAGAGAAGGATCAGTTCTGGCTATGCTGTACTCACCTCGATAGACATAAACACACCAACATCTACTCAGATTGGTGGCTAGATGCATGAATGGCAGGGAGTGGGCAGGACTGCAATCATGCCTCTCTCCTAAGGCATATCTCCTACTGCTTGGCATAAGGATGCCTCTACTCAGTGTGCTGCCTGTGTTGAACTCCACCTTAAGGTGCCTTTGTCTGTCCCATACCCTGTAGGAGAAACCTGGCTGAAGACTGTGAGTTATCTCCTGTAGTTGTCTCTTGCCTTAAAGATCATTTATTGTTTTTTTGGGCTTATATGCCAAGGTGCCTTTGAGGATTCCACTCAGGTTGGCTGAAAGTAACTAACTTTTTTGTGCCTGGTTATCTGAGCAGCCAAGTTCTATGATAGTTTCACTAAGGGAAGAGAGCCACACAAAAACTGATGTGGCTGAATACCAAGGTCTGCTGGGAGAGCACATCTGGGAAAATGGTCCTTATAAATGCTTGCTGCAGTGTAAGAAGGGCATAATCACCTGAAATCTTCCATAACACTATCTCATTAATAATTTTAGTAGCTTAAATATTAACTGGGCAGTGTTCTGGGGGATTCTGAGAGATCTCCCCTTGGCAAGGGGAGATGAGGGTCCCTGTATCTGTCATCTCATTATCTCAAAGCACTTTATAGATACAAAATGATTTGCAAAGCAATTCTTATTATCAACATTGTATGGATGATTAAGGCAATGCATAGACAGCCTTAGAAAGTACACCTGGGTCACTTAGAATTAGCAAAAAATAATGTCCTATACATGAGGAGTAAACACTCTGAAAAGCAGAAATTTCTTTGAACCTTAGGGTGATATCTTTTTCTCTATATCTTGTAAGCAGCATCTGTCTGTCTTGTCCCAAACATGGGGGCAAGTATTGCCTTTCTGTCACCTGGATATGCTGTACCCAGCTGCTGTCCAGCTGCACCTGAGTCCCAGAACCTTCCCTTTGGGCACAGAAGGACTTGCTTCTCCTCATTTCCTCCAGGCCAGATAAAAGATCCATGAAGCTCGGTGCTTTCTGTTTTCTTGGGTGTCCTACACAATGCCTGTGTCATCAGGAGTGTTTTGTGTGGCCATGGACATACAGCCAGGCCTCTTCCTGGGCAGGACCAGTGGATGCAGTGGGCACCCCAGAAAATGCATGTTTTGTGAGTTCTGTCACAATAATGCTAGTAAGTAGGAAATTAAGCAATTCTCTGCAGACCAGCTCAGTGTCTGTTTGGCACCAGAATGTGCTGGGTTTTTTTGGATCTTAGAAGGAAAGGCAAAAACGCTATCAGGAAAGTTAATCATTTTATTAATGTCTGATGAAAGAAGGACAATTTATAACATCTTCTCTCCCCCTCTACTGCTGGGAACCTCAAAATGATGCCATGTAAGGTAGACCTCTGGCCATGCCATGTCACATTGCTCAGACTTGACATCTGTGGTGAGGTCCACCAGCATGGTTGCCTTCAGGGGTTTTTTTTAGGATTTTCTTATAAGCAAAGCAACTCTATTCATCATATTTACTGTGGTAAAAAGGAATGTTTATAGGAAAACATGATGCTTCTCTTCAAGATAAAATCAGGAACATGGCATAGAACATTGGCATCATAGTTGGGAACAAATAGGTACTGTCTATGGGTTCTTTGATTTCAACAAGCTGGCTCTAAGAGGCATGGGCAGAATGGCACCATCCTCACAGCCAAGTCCTATGTAGTACAGCAAAGCTCAGCACAGGCCTGCACTGCTCAGGTCAGCTGTAACCTGGGGCGTTACCTGCTCCATGTGCAATAATCTGCCTTGTAGGACACTCCCCCTCCTTGGGTTATTGTACAGGGGATTGTTGTTGCCTGTGGTATAGAGGTGTTAGCAGGCTGTGTCGCCATCTGATGAAGGCATGATTTTGTCCATCTGCCTTTTCGCTCTATGTCTTTTGAGGTTCTGCAGGTTGACTGGCTCTCTTAGCATGCCAAAACTCAGATTAAAGTACCGAGGACATCCTATTTCACCAGCACATCCTACATAAATCTCTGAAATCCTGTTAAGCCTTATCAGCAGAGTGAGACAGTAATCTCGGGGAGAAGCATCAACAGTCATAATAGCACCAAAACTTTGTTCATTCTGGTTCACATGAGTGAATGCACTAAAGGGTGTTAAGTCAACGGCTTTCCACTTTGTTGCTTCTCACAAGTATCCTAGTAAGTATGCTTGCATGCTTCAGTGGGGATTGTTACTTGTTTAATGTGGGATATACCAAGATGTGTTAGGTTACGGATATTAGAAATGCATGTCTTTTCCATAGCTATCTGTTGACCCATAAAACTTTGCAGTAGTTGCCTTAGAACTCTGATTCCTCAGGAGGATTAGTGCTTAGCTGATTGTCTTGACATGTAAAAGATGCATTCCAGAACAAGTTAAAAACCTTCAGGCAAGGAAGATTTTCAGTAAATGGTAGCTGAGGTGTGAGTCCTACCTATTGCGGCTCAACTCCAATAGTTCTAGATTTTTTTTTTTTAAACGCAAAACTACAAGTAAGATTCAATATATTGTTTGATAGATTTAAATATTTGAAGTCACATAGGTGGAAGTCGGTGACATTCACAGCCTGACTATTGCAATTCATAGACAGATTCAATCAGGTAATTTCCCCAAAGCTTATTAACAGATCTGAGTTTAAACTGCTCTGAGTTAATGAATGTGAGGCTTTTGAAGGTCAGATTCAGTGTTTTTCTAGGTCAGGACTGTGCGGTCTGAGAGTGGCTAAAATAAATAGTCCTAACAAGTGCATGAAAGGGTCAAGTAGTCACGTTTTCACAAAGTCAGTGTAACAGACTAGTGTTACCTTGCCTTCAAGGTGACATCTTGCAAATTAATTTCTGGAAGATTATTAACATTTTGAAAGGAAATGAAGTTTGGTTGTTTTATAAAGTTTATACCTTAAAAAAAACCCTGACTATTTCAGAGAAACAGTTTTTGAGTGATGTTCAGGTAGATCTTCAAGCACACCATGGAAGATTTCATCATTTTGAAGAAAAAGACTGTGCAAGGTTTAGATACCATCAGTATATTTTTTCCCCTCAAAATTTAAAGATAACTTCATCCAGAAAGGTCAGACTCTGCAAGAACTTTTCAAAAGGTATTTCATTCCTGAAATAATTAAATGTAAGTTGTACAGCAGTTCAGTGGGGTATGCTATGATGATGGCAGGTACAACAATTAGGGAAGGGCTGGTAGTAATTCAAGTGTTTAATTTGTTAAAGGTTTTGCCGAAACAGCAAGTGTTTGGATGGAAGTGTTACCCATGCAGGGCTCACATACAAAATGATCATTATGCCACCTCAGAAAATGCCTGCTTGGATCAAGAGATTCCACATTATACAGTATATTTAAATCCCATCTAAGAATGCTCTTTATTTAGTTAAGTAAAGGTAATGTTCTGTTCCTGATGAAAGCAGATGGAGAGTTGCTCTGGTGAAGCAGATTTCTGTATGAGCAATTCTGTATGAGCAATAAATAGAATTTAAATACTCTAAATGGAGTTGCCAGAGCAAACTCCTGGTAGTGTGAACTGCATTGCTTACTCTTGGTCTTAATGCAGCAGTGAAACATGAAAAACTCTTGGACACTTTGTGTGGCTTGCCACTGAGATGTCATTTCCCTAATTCCGTTAAGGTGGGGAATAAAAAGCTAGAAGGAATGTAATGGGAATGATCTGACATATTATGGTTAAGCTTGTTCTTTAAGATTTGTGAACTTCTGAAAGCTGTCATCAGAAACTGCTTGGCTTTGAATATAGGCAAATATCAAAGTGACTGCATTATCATTTATTTCCCCTTGTTGCTAAAATCTTCAAGCATCAGTGAAGACGTATGAAAAAACTGCTGATTTCTGCTTCTAAAGTACATGGTAGTTTTCTGAGGTAGTAAAAGATTTCTAGTCCTCAAGGTTCATAAAGAGCAAGCAGAACAGATAGTCTTGGATGCAGGCATTTTATTTCAAGGAAAAAACAGTCTGAACATATTTTCTCAAGAGAGAACAGCTGGAAGAATGGCCCATTAATAAAAGCAGTAATATGATAGTTTTGTTCTATAGTTCTCAGAATCACATTCTAGATCATTTTTAATTACACAGAGCATGCATCTATGAAAAGGTCATAAGAAAAACTGTTAGCTACTTTATAAATATTGTGGATTCCAGTTGTTTATGGGCTTAATAATTTTTTCCCTCCTAAGGTTAAAGAAATTGCATTAAAGTAATGAATATTATCTTGGGCTGGTTTTGTGGGCAGTATTTAACATTGCTTATACTGACTGATCAGTGACTTTGGCACATAGTCTGGCACAACAGGAATAATTTGGAGGGCAAAACAGCTGGTGGTGAGGGCCCACTGCCAACATAACCATAATAAACCACCATTTCAAGGTGGTTTATTTTAGAGAGGTATTGTAGTCTAGCCCTTAGACTGAATGAATGGCCATGAGCTTCTGCATAATGTCTTTCAGCTTTGTTTCAGTTAAGAGGAAACCAAGGGATATGCTTCAAGACCATTCTACATGATGAACCAAAGCACAGCAAGGTCAAAAAAGGGTGAGAGTTGTTTTCAATTGCATTCACTCCATGTCTAAACAAATGTGCTGGTGCAGATACAGCCTGTGGCAAAAAATGGACTTATTAGTGGCTTTTTGTCCTAAAAATGTTCAGCTACATGTAGAATGTCTAGTCTGAGGAATGATGTCTACCTGCAGGGCACAAACTGCTGAAGCAGAGCAGTAATTAAGGTATCATCTCTGGAGGAATATCTTCAGCTTTACCATATTCCTTTGTTTTCAAGGACATGGTATTTCATTTAACTGCAATGGACACTAGCCAGAAATAACTTGCTAGGATTTCTCTAAAGGCTGTTTAAGAAAGTGGAAAACTCTCTGGAACTGTATGTACCAAGGAACTTACACATTGTGTTACCTGCTTCAGTGGAAACAGAGTGAAATTACTCTGTGGCAGTTGTTCACGGCATTGTCAGGAGCACCTGAAATACTGGGGCACATTCTGGAGCCTTAGGTTTGTCCAGATTGAAATCAGAAGCTTTAGAAGTCTTAGTGATGGACTTAATTGGATAACACCCCATATCTAGTACAGTAAACATAAAAAAAAGAAAAAAAAAAAAGGAAATCAAATATTTTGTTAAAGAAATAGAGAATGGAACTTTGTTTAGAGATTTTTGGAACATAAACTGCAGCTCTTTCCATTAACATATAGATGAACTGAGTAGTACATTTCTAGACTGATAATATACTTTTCAGTTGTTTTTTTTTAGATTTGCTCTGAAAAGAGAAGTGGTTTTGTATTAATGAATAAAAGTTGTATTTATTAAATAAACTTTCCAATGATTAAAGTAAAAATTATCAGAAAAGACACCAAAAATAATTCCTGTAGATTATTTCTAAAAACATAGGTAAAAGGATGGGAGGACATAAAATCCTACACTCATAAAACTTTTCAAATGCTGACAGTAAAAGCTGGGAAATAAATTAATGTGAATGAATGGCAGAGGAGAGAGAGAGATGTGTAGGAAGCCAAAGGAGCAGTAAGCAAAGGCTTTAATAAAAACCTTGTTCTAGATACTTGCACAGCAGGAATGAACTGATGGAAGAATATAATCTCCACTGAAAATCCTATAAGATCTATCAAAAACTGCATTTAGTGCATTAAAATAGATGAGTAGAAGTGTTCTATTTACAGAACGATCTGTAGGATAGGTGACATACACACATCAGTCTCAGAAAAACAGAAAAGCAGCATTCAGTCTAAGTTCAAAGCTATCTAATCAAGCCATTACAAAACACACACAAGCAATTCTTATTCTCTTCACTACTACCAAAATTACCTGGGTGAGTTGCTCAAGAGCAGGATGGGCTCTTGAATGTTTGCTTGTTGAAGTGAAGGCTTTCCTAAATATACCTGTGGGGCTGACGTGAACTCTCCTTACCCAGCAGTGCAATTCACAGTAAGCACGGTTGCTGATGGGCTCGGCAATGTCTCAAATTCCTGGTGTTACTGAGCAGGCTGTTAGAAAATAGACATTGATCCCTTGAGCCACTGCTGCTGGTGGTGTCCTTTCCCAGGCAGTGTTTTGAAAGAAGGGGCAGAGGCACGTGCAAACCACCTGCAGGCAGCCCAGGGAAATAAGAGAGGCAGCTGCCTCAGTTCCCCACCGCTGGCAGGCAGTGCCAGCTGCATCTGGCCATGGTCCAGTGCCACCTACTCAAGGTCACCCATCAGTCACACTGGCTCTGGTATCAACTTTCACTGAGTTGCCACAAGAAGAGTCAGGTGGGGTCTAAAGTGAGGGAAGTTCTGTCAGAGATGAATGCTCTGGTAAACTGATCAGATAATACAGAGTAAAGCACTGCAAAGGTACATGATGTTGTTACTCACTGCATGCACCCCTCACTGTGGTTATCATTTGACAGCCACAGACTTTATTGCATCTGTGCACGACTGTACTGACTCCCTGACAGAGCAGAGGAATCTCAGAAGTGATTTAAAGGATCACTTTTTGTGCTCAAATACTTGAAAGCATTTTCAAGGTGCATAAATTCACTTTTCAGAGGGAAAAGTGTAATGAGTCGGGAATTTAATTTGCAGCTGTAATGTAGCCATGAAATTTGGCACAGCGATCCAAAATAATCTCTCCCCACACTCAAATACACCTCTTGAACCTCAGGTTTTGAATGAAAGAAATCTTGTGCACTGAGGCACATTGCCTTGGCTGGACAGACCATCTCTGTGCCCAGCTCCTCTCCAAGGCTATCAGGGAGCAAGAATCTCAGCACTGTCATGTTTTTGTCTCTGCCATCTATTCACTAGGTGCGCTTTGAGCACATTTTACAAGAGTAGTGTGGTGGTGGACTTTTTTCTTTTTTCTTTCTTTTTTTTTTTTTATTTTTTTCTAATTACAGCATCCTTCCTATCTGACAGCTGCAGAGATGTCTTAAGCAGGAAGTGTTGTTCTGTGTTAATACCTCCTGGGGTGGTTTGTAAGCAGCACTTGGTGACTCCAACCTCCATGTAGATGGCAAAGAGTGAGCAGAGCTGTTCTTTCTGGGATGGCACACAGTTTTATTTTTCCTAAAAGAAGAATGATGGTTGCCTAAAAAATTCATTAACATACATGAAACTATTCAAATTTTAGTGTAAAAGGAGAGACTTAACTATTTGAGCAGTCAGGCATTCTGGCTGATTCAAATTTGCTATGTAGTTTAGCAAAGATAGAAAAAATATCCACTTCCCCTTATTTCTGTCCAGACTCAGCATTTGAAGTCAGTAACAGAGTTGATAAGATACTTTAGTTATGGTGACCAGAATGTAGTTCCCTCCTCTGCATATGGGTCCATCAACATTCAGTTCTCAGACATGAAGGGTGCAGGATATTATAAAGTGCTCCTGAACAGCTACTTCTGCTCCCCTTTACAGTAAGTCATCTAATATGACATATTTACCAGAACAGTAACAGCAGTTTGGGAGTTGTTTACTTTCCCATTCTGTACAGACAATTTCAAGATGAAAGATTAGGATGTTCAATTGCAAAATTGTCACAACAAAATTTTTTCACTCATTCCAATTTTTATCTTCAACATCTTCTAGCTTACTGAAAAAGGTTCATAAACCTGATGGACAGATAGAAATTCTGAATATTTAACCAAATCCTCAGGTGCTATACTAACCGATCTCACTCATATCCTTTTTCAGTTCAAAAAACATTAAGGAAGTCACACTGAAGCAGAAACTCATAGCAGTTCCACTATATTTGCATTCTGATGGGTGGAGTCTTAGCACTCATTTGCTTCCTGTGAGCACAGGATAGTATTTTTATACTATTAAAAATATTCTGTGTTGCTGATGTTAATTAGGCAGGTCGGAACAGGAGTTACAGTCTGATGAAAACGGGGTAAATAATTGCTTTTCCAGTTTTACTAAGGATGTGAGGGGAATATTTATGGCAACAGGAATGTCTCAGCAGCAGTGCTCTAGCTGAGCAGAAAATAAGAAGGAATTTAAGAGATTTTTATCTTGAGCTTCTTTCTGTTTTTTTTTTTTTTTTTTTTGTGAGTTTGGGGTTAGTATCACAGATTCTATGACAAAATCAGATGTCATTAAGTAATATTTCTGAGCCTGTCATCTATTTCCTATATTGATAAGTACTCATCATTTGGGTTGGGAAAAGTATATGCCAGCTTAAAGCAGGAAATGCCTGTGATTTCATGTGACACACACATATGCAATTTATAGTGATCCTGGACATGAGCTATGGGATGAAACTTGAAAGATTGTTCAACTAGGGCAGTCATCATATGCCCTTAAACAGGGCACATTTTAAATAAAAAAACCCCAAACAACAATCAGGTTTTAAATCCAGAAATTGTGGAGCTTAGTTCAATTACAGGCAGATTTTGAACAGTATTTAGAGACTTAAATTTATCTGGGTTTATAGAAGCATCTGACAGCTGCCAGTGCAATTCAATTTGGAACATCTTGAAGGTCTATTGCACGCCAACAAAAACCATGAACCTCATCAAAGTTGTACAGTAAGGTTCTGCTTGAACAGTTGAAGTAGACAGGAACTTGCATAAATAGGTTAATGAAACTCGCCTGTCAAACACACACTCATTCATTCAAAATCCCACTGTCAGACATTGATTTTATTACAACAACAACAACAAAAAAGGTTAAAATGATATGAAAGAGGCATGGCAAACCAGAAAAGTACTTTACCAGAATATTAAAAAGATACTGTCAGCTCAAGCTTCTAAATTACCAGTACAAACAAAAGCCTTAAGGACAGTCTCTCCCTACAAAAATAGACAGAAATACCAACCACCCAGGGTAAAACATCTTTCAAAGATGGACCTACTGAACAACTGCTCCCATTGTTTTGCAGTAGGAGGCAATGACATGCAAGAGGTAACTGAACTCTAACTCACAGAAGTATGCCAACCAAGGATGGGCACCTGAAGCAAAGGATATCAAGTACCAAAGCAGTACCTGGCTTTCAGCAGCTTAAACAAATTTTCATCACCAATAATCTAGACTATATGTGTCCGAAGTTGTCACTACCTACAACCAGAACAGATGTGCTTTGTAGTGTATCATGTACCTCTGCCCTCCATGTCTGGGGATCTGCTGGAGGGCACCAGTCCTCCCTGCCTGTCTGCAGTCTTGATGTTCCTCACTGTGAGATGTCACAGGTGTGCAGATATTGTGTGTACTCAAATCTTTTCTCCTCCTATGCATTCAGAATGTGGCCATGAAGATTTCATGAAGAGGAGACCATACTGCAGACAAAGTGTGGCTCTCAGAACAGAGACTGCCTACATGTCTCCTGTTTAAATGTACATTGAGAACACACCAAAGGCAGGAACAAGTGTCTAAATGACCTTGAAAGCAAATGCTTCAGTAAAGTTCCAGGAATTCACAGATTAACTTTATAAGGAACACTGAAACTCAAAGGAAAGCCATAGCTGATCTCCAAAGTTATATAGAAAAGTGAGGAAATGTACTGTAACTGTATTGCAGACAAAAACACAGCAGCTGCTAGAAAAGGGACTGACTAGAAAAATAAACCTTTTATTAGACACTGAAGTGTCAAAATGAATGCAATTCTTAATCTAAACCGCTATCCGGAGTTTAAAGTTTTGTAGATTGCTCTGCATAACTGGAGAACCTGAGGTTTGACTCAGACATTTTTCTTACTCTGATTGCTCTGCAGGCATTTATTCATAAGAATGGGCAAGGTATTATTTTCTTGTCCACAACAAAGATTGCCTCAGCCACTGTAAATGTTTTTATTTTCTCAGTAGAAAGGTTCTCTTGGCCAGGAACTATGGAGACTCCTGCTGGCTCTTTCCCCATCCCACAGTGATGTCCTTGCTGCTTTTGCAGGCTTCTCCTACAAGTCGCCTGACACCACCCAGCTCTCCCTCTCCCCATCACGCACTCATGCACCTACCTGCATAAGGCTGTGCTCAGCAAAACTTCAATTTCCAAGTACTTTGAAGTTCCTGAACTGCCTATGCCTTTCATGCAGAAATCACTGATGGGTGGTTAAAGAGTACTATATGCCATCTGACTTTCAGGGAAGTGTTGAATGACTTCTCATAATTACTTTAAATAAAGTGATGGTGCCCAACAGCTTCAAAAAGGTGTAGCACAGACTGCAGTAGCAGATACATCTGACCTTGTCTGAGACAAGGGTATTTGATAGTGTAGAATTTCACTACTATTCATCTATCTAAACATGCAGATAGGTATCAAATGGGATTTACAAAATTGCTGGCACCTACCTTAATTTATAAAGCTGCCCCTCAGGACCTGATTCAAAGCCATTGCAGCTACAGAGAAATTACCATCATCTTTATTAGGATTCAGCACAGATTAATGTTGTACACTTCTTTGCTGCCCTTTACTGTCTCTATTCCTGTGATTTGAATTGTTCCCTCAAGGCATTGCAAAAAGAGGATGGAAATGTTAGCAGCAATGCATGGGAAATTCAGTACTTGTCTGCTTGGTTTTGACAGTGTCTGTTTAATAGAAAAAGGGAAATGTTGCTTTAAAACTTTAATAGAATAGTTCTGTTCATATTTTTAAAATATCACTACATCTTTAAAAAATATCTAAACCAATAGTGAAATAGTCCGACTTGTGGGAAAAGGAATAAAACATAAATGCCACTTACTTGCAATCTCACTAATTGGAGTAGGATGACTGAAAAATCAGCCCATGTTCCTACAACAAACATCATGTCCATGCAAGTCATGTGCAAGTATTTGGTTTCTTTTTTGCATCACTGTAGAATACATAAAATCTGCCTTCAGTAAATCTTTTCCAATATATCAAAATGTCTGATGACAAGCAGTTGATGTCAAAATCTCCTTCTCTATCTGTCCTAGGTACCAAACCAAACAGATTAATTAAAATATGACAGTATCAAGCCACTTACAGAATAAATAAGGGGACAAGTTTTTTGGGTTGATTTTTTGTTTGTTTTGGTTGTGGTTTTTTGTTTTTATTTTTTGTTTGTTTGTTTTTATTTTGTTTTGTTGTTTTTGTTTGGTTTGTTTGTTTGGTGTTTTTGTTTTGGTTTGGTTTTGTTTGTTTTTGTTTGTTTGTTTGTTTTGGGTTTTGTTTTGTTTTTTTTAGGGGGGTGTTATGGGTTTTTTTGGGGTTTTTTTTGAGTACATGATTGGCTAATGCCTGAATTGAGAAGCAAAAGAAAGGTGTAAAGGAAGATGGAATCAAGGACTAAGAAATGGGAGCCAGTTATTTTACAATTTTGTAGTGTTGGAGAGAGCACAAGGAAGATAAATTGAAAGCAAGTGTAGTGGTGCATTATTGGTCTACAAAGGTGAGAAGATAATTTTGAATTTAAAGAGCTTAATCTTATGATTGTTAAAGAAGAACACTGCGTACAGAACAGCTCTGCATCAGACCCAATGTCTGTCTTAAGCTTGTTGCTACAGACTTACTCACAGTATGACTAGCCTGATTGAAGACCTATTTCCAGCATTATCTTTGTTTGCAAAGGGGAACTGGCTGCAGAAAGTCGATCAGAGCATGTTAGTGATGCTTGTGACTTGGTTTTCTACTTCCAGCCACAAAAGTAATCTGTCAAGTTGTCTTTTTCTCATATATTTAAGAAAAATACAGTTTCCTTTGAGCAAACCTCTAGTTTCAGGGATAGATCTGTGAAATTAAATTCTTCAAAGACAGACATGTCAAATTTTCTAGTAAAGTTTGGACCAAGATCAAGTACATTCAGCTTTTTAAGGGTAAAGATGAGTTTGTTCTTTGTTTTGCTCTTTGAAAACAGGTTTTAACATATAATGTTAATAACAATTTTAACTTCCTCTAACTACAGAGATTTTAGAGATTATAAGTGTTAAGAAAGGTTTTAATACCATGACTAGATTTTTCTCTGGTAATTGAAAGATAAATCCTGCTCTTCCAGAGATGATGAACCCTGCACAACCTCTCCAGAGATTGTGACCTGACTGAAGAAATCAGATGCAAAAGGGATTCACTTGCAGCTCTGGCAGTTTTTGAAAGCAGACAGAAGGTATTTTGTGGAGTTAGAATTAAAGTATGCTTTGTTAAAGATGCATTTGAACAGAAGATTTTCCAAAGCAAGGTTCAAATGGAAAAGTATGAATGAGGAACTTTGCCTCAGGTCAAGTTGCTGTAGAGGTACGGGTAGGCAGGACCACACCCAAGTCAGGTTACTGGGGGGCAGTGACAACATTGTCAGGTTAGTGAGAGCAGGACAGCCCCAAGTTCTGTGGGAAGATATTTTCCATAGGGTTCACTAAAGTCCCTGTTCTAATCCCCACCAATTTCCATCAAGATTGTGATTCTGAGAAAGTGTTGTAATGGGAAAAGTGCTGATGGACATGAGCCCTATCCAGGTAAAGTAGATGAAAAGTACTGTCTTTGTTAATCATTGCATTAAGATGTAGTTCCTTAGCTTTTAAAAACTTGGTAAAATTGCATTTAATCTATTCACAGGCTAAAGACCTCTCCTGGTTAGATTATTTGAGCTTAATGTGCCAATTCCAGTCCAGTATCAAAATCTAAATTTTCTCAGAACAGGTAAAATATTCTCAAAATAACAGTGTTTTAAGATGCACTGTTTCTCTAGTCCTTCCAAACCTCATTTGAACTCCCATCTTGCCGATGCTACTTTTCACATACTAAAATAAGGCATTAATCCTCTAGTACAGACCAAGCAATAGTCAGTATTAAAGTGACCAAGGTCACTAAATTACACTCTGGTCATTTACTTGAGGGCAAACACCTTCACATGAGTAAAACAGGTAGGAAATGTTGACATTAGCTGTTTCAAGCCTTCAAACCCTCCCCAGTAAGTTAACAATTAGTCTGAAGCACAATCTTAAGTGATAAAAATGTTGTGAAATCCTCTACACTGATAATTCAGAAATTATTTACATTAACAGCTGGATCACATGCAGCAACAAACCTGAAACATAATGCAATTATCTAGCACAGATATTCCTACACAACACAGTGACACATAAGCATGCAGATTATAAATTACTCAAATCACTTTCATAATCAACAACAGAAAAAGATTAAATATTAACTTATGCTGAAGGAGATAACTGTTTACCTGTAGAAACGACAAAGAGATGCTGGCAACTAATGCAGTGGTTTTTTTGGAGTGAGATGAAGAAATATGTCTGAATCTGCAATATGGACATGTGTCTTCTGCATCATTTTAGAATGACATGAAATTATTTCCTGGATATGCTTTTATTTAATGCATATACACACGGACTGTCTCATATTCAATAGTTAGCATGGGTTATTTTGTCATTTAAAATGAGAACAAAACATAGTGACTAAAAAGATTAATGTCAGTTTGTTTGCTCTGCAGAAAAATAGAGATTGAAAGTGAAATAAACATGTTAAGAAAAATAAAATTATTATGTCCACATGATGATTTGGTAGGCATATGGTGATGAGCAGGCAGAGGAATGTGAGGATTTATGAAGAACTGTCTCAACACTATTCTTCCTCAAGAACTGAAGGACATCAAATTCAGATTCGAGTCGTAGAACCGATCTGCAAAATAACTTTGAGTTGGAAGTGGCCTTAAAGATCATGTAGTTCCAACCCATCTACCACTGCCAGGGACACCTTTCACACTGCTCAGAGCCTCATCCAACCTGGCCTTGCACACTCCCAGTGACAGTGTGTGAAAAAGAGTTCTTCCTAATATATCAATTAAACCCACTCTCATTCAGTGTGAAGCTATTCCCCCTTGTGCTGTCATTACATGCCCTTGTAAAAAGTCTCTCTCCATCTTTCATGTAGGCTCCTTTCAGGTACTGAAAATCCAGAATTAGGTCACCCAGGAGCTTTGTCTTCTCCAGGCTGAACAATCCCAATTCTCTCAGATGTTTCTTCATAGGAAAGGTACTGCATCCCTCTAAATCATTTTGGTGTCCCTCCTCTGGACTCATTCCAACAGGTCGATGTCCTTCCTGTGCTGAGGGCACCAGAACTGGATGCAGCACTGTGGGTGGAGTCCCATGACAGCAAAGTAAAGAGGGAGAATCCTCTCCTTTGACCTGCTAGCCACTCTGCTTTTGATGCAACCCAGGATATGTTTGGCTTTCTGGGCTGCAAGTGCACATTGTCAGCTCATTTTCAGCTTCTCATTCACCAGCACCCACAAGTCCTTCTTGACAGAGCTGCTCTCGATCCTTTCATTCCCCAACCTGTATTGATACTGAGAATTGCTCTGTCCCAGGTGCAGCATCTTGCACTTAGTCTTGTTAAACCTCTAGAGATTCTCATGGGGTCACTTCTCAAGCTTGTCCAGGTTCCTCTGGATTGCCCTGTCCTTCAGAAGTGTCACCCATACACTCTGCTCGGTGTTATCTGCAAATCTACTGAGGGTGCACTCGATCCCTTCATCTGATGCTACAATTTGTATTATTTCATTAGGCAAACATGCATTTTCCATTCAGTTATCCTGCAAGAAGTTTTCCAATTCTATCTCTGAAAAATAGTTGCATTGTATAACTAAGGTGCAACAGCTACTGTGCTTCGCTGTAGGCATAACAACATACTGACACTGAGAGACAACAAGAGAGGGGGAGGGGAGAGAAGTTTTAAATTAGTTATCAGGAATTTATGAACGGGACTTAATATAATTTTAGACACTTTTCCCCCCTGCACAACAAATCACAGCTAATGACAGTTAGAGGAAGACTTGGAAATGTGGAGAAAGAACATAATAAATTCACAAGGCAGTGAAGTATTAAGTGTTCTTTGCATGCTATTCTGATTAGTTCACCTTTCATTTAAGTGGTCTTTGGGTCTGTAGAATTTCCCTTGTCTTTCAGTCACAGTCTCTGCTCATCCTTCTCAAGCTTACACTCAGTGAAATGTCAAGCCTACCTCCAGAGAAAGAGGACTACATAGAAGGACTGGCAGTGAGGCTTAGACTCTGTTGTGCCAAGTTGGTCTTTAAACTCCTGAGCCCTCTGCCCTGAAGCAGAATCAGAGAAGTCTGTGTAAATAGGTATCAGAAAATGGGTGAACCCATTTTCAAAGCCAAAGCTTGAGATTTGTTTTTCCTAATGGAACAATATTAGAGAACATTTGTGAGACTTCAGCAGGTTGTCTTACGAAAGGATGATCTAAACTGGAGAGTTTGATAAGGTGGAGGCATTCATACCACTCTTTTCTAGCACCATCCCCCTTCACCCGCTCTGTGGGACCATACAGAAGAAAGGTGACTCCCCTGGGACTCCCTAGGGGCATCTTGGCTCCTTCTGGGTAAGGGGAGCTGCTTGAGGCAGGATTTGGGTTTTGGTACTCTGAACTACTCCCTCTTAAATTTTGGCTTGCAGGCCATCTGCCCACAGATTGGGCAAGCAGAGCATCTGCTCTTTCTCCTTTTTGATCTCCTTTTGAGTCCTGATATCACTCACACTAGTTTGAAGTACTTTTCCATGACATACTAGAAAATGAGAGCTTTTTATTTTAGAAAAGAAGAACTGGTCTATTCAAGGGAAACAATTGTTTTCGTATTACACACTAGCAATCACTCATTGTGTGTAAAATTATTAATATAAGAAAATTTTTAGAGAACAGTGTCAAACTGGGGCTGCCAATTTTTTTTTTTTTTTTTTTTGTTTTTGTTTTTGTTCGTAACAATAGAATACTCCTTTGAGAAAATACGTTTCTTTTGTGCTCTTAGGTTCCTCTTTCTTCAGAGCTAGTTATATATTTAGTTTGCTTTAAAAGTGCTGTTTCTTGAGGGTTTTTTTTTCCTTTCAATATGTGAACCACATTCTTTTGTATGAGATTTATTCACTTATTTTTGATTTTTTCAAATGAACAGCCTACCATGGAGCTAATTTCTACAGGCAGATACTTTCAGAACAAGATTGAGAAACTGAAATGGCAGGGGTTATTCAGAAGACAAAAAATAGTTTAACTGTATTGGAGGGCCTATTGACCTACAATGTGATCTACTACAGACCAAGGGCTCCTGATCTTCACTGACTTTTTTTAAGAGTTGTTCTTATAAAGTTCCTTTACAGGATACCATGTTTGCTACATAACACCCCAATTTTATTGCAGAACGGGAGCCTAAAGAAGCTAATGATATGTCAAAATCAGACCTGTTCTGACCTCCAGAGCTCCCTTAAAACATAAATTGTCCTCATAGGGAAGCAGCTGCAAGTTCCTCACATGTCAGTTCTTAAAAAAAGGGAAATCAAAAAGATCAAAGATGATTTCACGTTTGTATAAACCTGTGCTATAAACAAAGATATTTCTTACTAGCTTTCAATTATTCTTTTTGTGATACATTAATGATAGTAATGTAAGTAGCATATTTTTTTCTGCCAATTCCACAAGAACTGTAGACACTCAATAAATTTGCAATATTCCTTTTGTTTCTCCTCTGTCTCCTTCTTCTACTCCATGTATGGTCTTTCCAGGCCACCAAGACTAAATACCATGACTAGCCATTGTCGGTTACAATTCCCGTAAGGAAAAAGCAACTGATAAAAACCAGCTTTGGTCATCACAGTTGGCGCTTATAGTACTTCAGATATTTTGATGTCCAGCTGACATGGTTATTCAAGAACATGCTGCACACATAAACCTGGTGCAGCAGTCACCTTGCTTAACTGAAAGTGTCCTCAGTGCAAACACCTATATGGTTAGTTGAGTGAAATCCTACTTTTGGGTTGCATTTCTTTTGATCCATCTTAAAATCCTGCATTGGGATGAGATATCCATAAAATGCCTCTATGATGTCATATCTGGTCATGAAACCCTAATGTATAGAAACCTCAGGACTCTTCAGTGTTTGGTAATTTGGACACTGCTACACCAACCAGACAAGCAGGCTTCAAGCTCTGCCAGAGAGCAAGTGCACAAGAAGCTGGGAGGGAGCATAGCTGGAACAGCTGACCTGAACCACTTGTCATTCTTGGGTTTTCTCCCTCTCTCTCTCTCTCTCTCTCTTTCTCTCTCTCTCTCTCTCACACACACACACACATTCTCTCTGCTTTTTTTATTATTGTTGTTGTTGCAATATTATTTTTTAATTAATTTCAACTATGAAACTGTTCTTATCTCAACCAACAAGTTTTATTTTTCTGATTCTCCTCTCCAGCCAAACAGGGTGGGGGAGAAGTTAGTGAGTGAGTGAGTGATTGCATGGCGTTTAAATACCAGTTGAAGTTAAATGACAACATCCTTCCAAGTCACCACACCTTGCCTCCCAAGGCACCAAACCTTGCTTCCACTGGTCATACACTTTGGGTTTTTTTCCCCTTAGCTACAGAAAAAGATCCCTGCTCAGCCACCTGACCTTCTGCCTCATCAGCTTGACTTCCACCATTTTGAAATTACATGCTCCTCTGCCCTCACGCGATGGTGTTTAAAGTGTGACCACATGGATGGATCCCGGATTCTTCAAAACCATTTTCCTAGGGGACCTTAGAAAGTAGTTCCCTGAGCAGCCTGAATTCTGCTCTCCTCTTATCCAGAGTTTTGCTGGCAATTTTCCTTCTGGCACCAAATATTTTAAATTCAACTACTTCATGGTCCAAAATGTCCACAAATCACCACTCATGAGGCTTTCTTGTTAACAAGCAACAAATATCTTTCTTATCTTTCTTAATCAGATCCCTTAGTCCCTGTCCCAATATATAAGCACTGTTACTCATGTTGTACCCATCCTTTGAGTGCTCTTCAATGGAAGAGGAGAAAATACTTCTCCCCTCAACATCAGAAAGGCTAAGCGACCTTAGGTTCCTGCCCTAATCAACAAACCTCAGAAAGGGGATCTGCTCCAAAGTAGATGTTGTGGGGAGGCAGAGGGAAATGGTGTGTAAATGAGAAAAAGAGGTTCCTGTTTCAAGCATTGTGGAGAGGGTGATATTATAGCCCATGTTATCATACTTAGAGATACAGATTGTTTAGACTTAAAAACAGAACCATCAAAAATACACATTATTAAAATATAACCATAAAACTCCCATTTTTTTAAACCAGGTCTATTTCCTACTCTGTATTTAACCAATAAAATGTGACAAATTGAGAGCAAAAAAATCCCCTTCTTATATGCAATATTATTACATGATGTTTCATTTTTTTCGTGTTGTGTTCTTGCCTGTCTGGTTGCCTACAATTATAAAAAGAAGGTTATCTAAAGAAAGGACAAGTCAGAACAGGTAGGTGAGGACATACCTGAAGTAGACAGGTTTAAATCAGTTAAGAGTGTCAGTTCCACATCAGCCAGAGTTGAAACCAAGACTAGTTACCAGAAAAGAAAAAAGGACTTTGAGAAAGAGAGAAGAAGCTGCCCAGAGTGCTGAAGACAGAAGTGCCCAGCAAGGTGAGAATGCACTGCTCCTTCCTAAAGGGCATCATCACAGCAAGCAGAGAACCTGCCCATGTCACGCTCAGGGGTTTAGGCTGTCATTACAAAAGGTTTCATTTGAAATACTGTCATATGTTCAGTGAGTTTGTTCTGTGAAACAGAATGGGGAACAGGCCCAGGTGTTTGTGTTTCTGAGGATTGTTTCTTCCCTTTTTCAGGATGTCTCTAAAGCTAGACCCATTCGTTTCTCAGGTGTTTAGTGGTGTCCCATCACCTCCTATGAGAGAGGGGCCTGCCTGGGGAACAAGAAGGTGAAGGAGGCCTTGAGCTAGTTCTGGAGCACCACAGCACAGCTAAAGAAACAGTGGGATGGATACTTCCCTTGTATGACTTGGTCTTACATACTTTGCACTTCCAAATTTTGACCATGTTTTCTTCTGGAGAAAGTATGGGCAAGTGGAGGTGATTCAGCCACTTTATCAGGTCCTCAGACCCCAGCCCTGGCTGGACCAGCAAACATCATCTGAGTTTGATACAGAAGAGGTTGTAACACAGTACTCAGGTGGAAACAGAGAATCCAAGCTCTTAAAACTGACAGTACAACACTGGAGAGGAGCACTGAGTATTCAGGAAGGACCCGGCTGAGCCAACAGCCCAGGAGGCAGATGAAAGGCAGAGTGAAAACATTACTTGGAAATTAATGGTAAATGCTTCTGTAACTTCTACCATGCCCTACTTTAGCTGCATGTTCCCCCATTCCTTCCACTTTTCCATCTTTCTCTTTTATCTTTTTACCTCTATTTCTTTGTCTCTTCTCACTTTCTCCTTAGTTTCTTTGATTTTCTCCATCTGCATTGTGCCTTACCCTCTGCCTCTGTGCTGTCCTGCTCCCCCTCCTCATCCCACAGCAGCCTGCAAGTCCTTCTGAGCATTATCTTACATACCTTGCTATTCTAGCATGTCCTCTAGCTGTGCAGTAATCAGTACCAACCAAAGTACATGTTGGCTAAACATCTGTCATGGCAACAGTTTCATTTAGAAATTGTCATAGCACAACAAGTGAGTTTTAAACTTTGGAAATAATTGTGCATTTCATTTTGAGGCATAAAATCAAAATTAGATTTATCTTCCATGTTTCAACAGAATTCGCAAAAGAAGTTGAGAATCATTTGCTGACTGTGCATTATAATAATATTTAAAGGGAGGATAGAGCTAAACAGTTTCTTGGAG
>VXAU01005251.1:935434-978346 GCA_013399695.1 Formicarius rufipectus | reverse complement strand
TTTCTGGTTTTGTTCAGTGACTATTAATATCAAATACATGAACAGCCTTGATAGCAAGACTGACTCCAGATTATTCCAGTACTGCAGGTAGGTAGATACTGAAGAGCTCAGTGATATTTAAAAGTTGGAATAAAAAACTTAAATTTGTTACTGTTTTACACAAAACAGTGGATCATATACCCTGTGCAAAATATCCTGGTACATCTAAATAATTTAAAAGTTTGTAGCTTTTTAATCTCAATAAAACTGGTATTATCTTAACCTTCTACAAGATTTTTTGCTTTACACCATGCAAGGTTACTGACTCACTAGGTCTAACAAACTATAGATGACAAGAATTTGATCTACATTTATCACAGAATGGTTGCAGCAGGAAGGGACTTCAGATGATCTAGTCCAACCCCCCAGTAAAGCAGTTTCACTTCCAGCAGGTTGCACGAGATTGCATCCAGGCACGTTTAGAATGCATCTAGAGGAGACTACAACCTCTCTGGGCAGCTTGTTCCAGTGCTCTGTCACAGTCAATGTAAAGAGTTTTTTTGCTCATATTCAGATGGAACTGAATATTCAGTTTGTGCCCACAACCCTTTATCCTGGCACTGGGCACCAGTAAAAGGAGTCTGACCCCATCTTCTTGACAACCACCCCTGAGATAATTGTATGCAATGATAAGATCCCCTCTCAGCTGTCTCTTGTTGAGACCAAACAAGCCCTCTCAGTCTTTTCTCCTAAGATAGATTCCTCAGTCCCCTAATCACCTCTATAGCTGGACTCATTCCAGTAGTTCCTTGTCTTTCTTCATCTGGGGAGTCCAAAACTAGACACAGTACTCCAGATATGATCCCATCAGGGCAGAGTAGATGGGAAGGATAACCTTCTTCAACCTGCTGGACACAGTCTCTATTATAACTATATACTGGCTACATAATAATTATATGCAGTATAATTAAAGAAAATATTACTTACTAGAATAAGGAATAGCTTGAACCTTAAAAATACATAAGTGGTCTATAAATATACTATCATGTTAATTAGGCTCATTACTCATGGAAAAATAAGGGTAATAATAAAATATCATGATACTGATGAAATGAAAGAACTGAAAATTTATATGGTCATAAAGTGATGGCATTACACAAGTTAATACTATAAGGAGAAAATACTATAGTACTTAAACTATGGTGAATCCATCTTTCAATAATGGGCAATTTATCCATTATTTATCCATTCAGATTTTTGTCCTATTCTAGAGAGCAACTTATTATCTCAAATATAGCTACTCGATTTTTCAGCTAGGTATTACGTCTTTGTGTCATCTGAACATTGCAATTATGCCATAACTAAAGCAAACTGCAGGATGAAAAGAGACACACTAGCTAAAATTTAGAAATTCATGTTTTACATTAAAATCTCTTTGTGGAGAGTTAAATGTAAGGAAAACCTGTTTTGAAAAGGAATTTTTAGTGGGTTGATCCCAGTTAAACACCAGGTATTCACTAAAGCCACTCTCTTGCTACCCCTTTGCAACTGGATATAGAGCGAAAATATAACATAGTTGAGATATGGATCAGGAGAGATCACTTACTGATTACCATCATGGGCAAAAGAGACTCAAAGTGGGGATATTAATTAAATTCATTATTAACAAAATCAGAGCAGACTAATGAGAAGTAAAACAAATCTTAAAAGCACTTTCCCCACACCCTTCCCTCCTTCCAAGTTTTACCTTCTCTCCCCTAGTGGTGCAGGGAGACAAGGAATGAGGGTTATGGTCTGTTGTTGTTTCTGCCATTGCTCAGGGAGAGGAATCCTTCCCTGCTCCCATGGAGTCTCTCCGACAACAGACAGTCCTTCACGAACTTCTCCAGCATGAGTCCCTCTCACGGGCTACAGTTCTTTGTAAACTGCGCTGGGTCACTGTTCCACATGGTGCAGTCCTTCAGGAACAAGCTGATCCAGCGTGGGTCCTCCGCTGAGCCACAAGTCCCAGCAAGGAAACCTGCTCCAACATGGGCTTCTCCCTCCACAGGCTTCAGGTCCCTGCCAGGACTCTGCTTCATCATGGGCCTCCCACAGGGTCACATCCTCTTTCAGGCATCCTCCTGTTCTGGTGTGGGCTCCTCCACAGTCTGCAGGTGCATTTCTGCACTCTGGTGTGTAAGTTTGGCTTGGCTCCCTGTCAAACCCAGCTGTTAGTTGGTTAGCCTTTCACCCCTCTCCTGAAAAGGGAAACAAAATAGCAAAATGAAAATTGCAGCAAAGAAAATTACATATATTTACATATATTTCACCTTAAAAATCCATTGCGCAGGCTTATCCCGAAGTCTTCATTCGGGAAGTCCAGCCAACAACAACAACAATACAATGAAACACTATGTGCATATGAACAAGAATACCAAGCAATCCCAAAAGGGAAAAAGGGGAGAAGGGAAAGGGGACAAGGACAAAAAGGGGTAAAACCAAAACAGACACACACAATCAAAACCCAGGAATTAGCTCAATAAAACAACTAACATAATAAAATCTCAACAACTTCCATTAGGAGAAAAAAATTCCTTTCCTTCTGCTCCTACACAGACAACAGCCCTCATCTAAACCTTAGTTCATTGAGTTAAGCAAGGCCTAAACTCTGAGACCTGTCGTCTCACCTGACAAGAGAGAAGAGAGAAAAAAGGGGAAAAGGCACCTCCTATTCTGTCTTTCATACACCTGATTATGTATGGGAATGGGATGGTTAAACTTCCTTAGTATTTGACCCCAGTTGCTAGGGAAGGCCTACAAACAAATCACTACATCTGGTGTTCCTTAGGCTGCAGGGGCACAGCTGCCTCACCATGCTCTGCACCACAGCTTGCAGGGGAACTTCAGCTCCTGCAACTTGAGCAACCTCCTCCCCTCCTTCTTCACTCACTTTGGTGCCTGCAGTTGTACTCAGCTTCTCACTTCGCTCTTCCCTGAGTGCATGGGTTTCTCTTCAATCTGCACAGTAACTTTTTCTCCTTAAATGTGTTACCTCAGGGGCATTACTATCACTCCTGTGGCCGTTTGCCCCAGTCTGAAGGCAAATACCCAGAGGTCCCAAAACAAAAGCTTCCCCCTCCCTCCCAGCTGCAGGGAGAAAAGGAGGGAAAAAAACCATGCTGGATGAAAAGTGAATTCTAATACTACTGAAGCAGTATGAATTTATATACAAATACATATATACACAGAAGAAAAGGAAACTTAATATTACTATATGCACACACACACAAACAATAAAGAACAAATAAACAAGGTCTGCTTCCCAGAAAGAGACATGCAGCTCTCCTTGGAGAGGTAGCAAGGTCCACGACCTATGCCCTTCACCACTGGAAAAGGGCTACCTTCTGTCTATGCCTCCTGATATCTAAGCTGATGTAAAATAGGATGGAATACTTCACTTGGGATCAGCAAACCATGTGACCTGTCTCCCAGGAAGGTGCAAAGTCAAACCACCACAACTCCTGATGGCTCAGCCTTGGCCAGCAGCAGGTCTGTCCTGGAGCCGAGTGGCTTTGACTGTACTGAACATGGGGGAAGCTTCTGGCAGATTCCCACAGAGGCCAATCCTGTAGTCCCCTGGATAGAAAAACCTGGCCCCTGAAACTCAATACAGAGTTAAACACTGAAAACTTACTTGCTAACTTTTCTCCTGAGAACTTCTATTTGCAGATATTTGGCTGACTGTGACATGTACAGTCTGCTATAGTACTGCCAAGTGGACACTATGTCAAATTTCTTTGACTTCAGATAAAACCAATATGTAGCTAATCTGTATTTATTACCACTTTTAAATGTGGTTTTTACATAAAGTGAAATTAATTTAGACATTGCTAAAAATTTCTAGAAATTTCTAAAAGATACACATACATTGCATTTGTCTCAGTTTAAAAGATTTCTGAGTAATTATCCAATGAAGACAATCATTGAAGTCACTGCCTTCAGCAGGACTGGAACACACAAATTCTCTGCTTGGAGAATTTTGTACAGCAAGGGTCATATGCTGGCCTCACAGCACATAGAATAACAAATATGAACAGAAAATTCAGTGCATCTAGAAACTTCATCTTCAGATGTGGCTTTGTATCAAGATGGAATCTTGGCCCAAGCAAGTACCTATCTTGAGAGAGAACACATCATTCTTGAATGATCTCAAATACTAAATACAAACCTACGGAAAAATATGTAAGACCTTATAAATTACGAAGCAGCAAGCAAAAGGACACAGTAACTGCAGATTTACAGTAGTATTTTAAAACAAGATAGATGCCCCTCCTGTCTAGCTAATAACAGCCATGAAAAGCAAATAAAAAATTAAACAGATTTTTTTTTTAGGATTTGTTACAGAATTTTTCTTTATTTTAATAGACATTACACTTTTCCTGTGTTTTATTATGGATGCTATAATTAACAAAATTACTATAAATATAATTTTCCAGCCTAGTGAGATCTTAAAAAGGAAATAAACATAATTTCAATGACAGAAATTAAAATTTGCTTCACCTGTAAAGATCTCAATTAGCCTTTCATTGTACTAGTAGGCATTCTATTTATCTTTTCATTACATATTCTTTTGTTAAGTGTTTTGCTCTTACCCATAAGTTTTAACAGTGTCAAATGTACCCAGCTGTGAAGTACTTAGACCAACAAGGGTATTACACAAATATGCTACTATAAATGTGGTAATTTTTGTTTATATGCATTTGAAAGATTATATTTAGTCACCAGATTTTATATATTTTCTGCACAGTTTAAAAGTATGCATACTTGACATTTTGTGTTCAAATTCACTGTCACAATGATCTTCAAAAACATTTAATATAATCTGGAAGTTTAACCTTAGATATCAGACAAGATCATGCTATTGTTTAGAATGGAAAGAAATGTTGCATCAACTATTCTTACCTTATTACTTTGCGTACTGTATCACAGTGTTGTAGTCTGGGATGGCATACTGTATCAAACCTGTGAGCTAAGAAACTAAAACTTGCAAGTTTTAGGTTGAAATATTAGAAAAAGTCTACTAATTCAAAACTCAAACCAAAATATTTGACTATTTGTGTACATTTCCAGTGAATAATTACACAGGTGAATATCAAGGGTAATGCATCCCAGCAGTGGATTTATTTAAGGACAGTGAAAACCTCATGTAACATGTACTACTCACAGTTTTAAACAAGTTACTGAAAATAACAATTTTTAGCATAAAAATCATCATTTATTTATGAGATGTCACTAGTGGGGACCACATTTTTAAGGTAAAGAGTAAGAGAAGGTCCTAGGTTTCAGTTACTCACTGCTTTAATATTAGAGATATGAATGCTTATTTTCCTAATTCCATGATTTGAAAGGGTGCAAATATATGTAAAAAAGAAGATACACTTTTCTTCTTCACAGTTTAAAATATTAATCAATTATCAATTGACTTAAAAAAAGGAAATTCCAAGTTCTTCTGCATTTCATGAGCATTGTGTTTCAGACAATACATCCTTTAATCAGATGTGCAGATCTTTCTTTTTTATCATGTTGACTTCCATCAAAAGTATGGTTAACTTTTATATTTTTAATGAATACTGATGAGTTCTAAAGATAATTAATGTTTCAATATTACTGCTCTCTATCACCAAAGAAAAAGTAATTTGTAAAAGTTGATTCTTAAAATAATATTTACTTTTACATTCCTTTACAGATAACGTCTTGCTAACATTACACAACAAGATCCGAAGTTGTCTTCAAAAAAAAAAGTAACACCCTTTCGTTTGACGGTTTCACTTGAAATAAATGAGAAAAATAAATAAATTCTTGCATATTAAATGTTAAAATATTCCCAAATATCTCTAAAATTTTACAGAAATAAAGTACTGGAAATATCAACTTTTCAGACCCATGTCTTATGGTGCAGGAGCAACCAGTAAAAGTAGTTAAATTCATTTAGAATTCCAGACACAAATTAAGCCTGCTTGTATCCTCAAAAGTTCTCCACTCTTGGCAGTGCAGTGGCAAAAAACGTTTGAAGAGAAACCCACATGTGTGGGCTGCCACAGCACTGTCCCAGATGAGATGAGCTGTATGTAGGCTGGTGAGACACAGGAGATAGATTTCCTCATTGTTACTGCACAAATGCAGCAATGCACTCATGTAGTCTTTTAGTCTTTTTTCTTTTAAGGAAATGAACAGAACCAACCTTTCATTTTCTATGGAATAACTATGCAACTAAATCCCAGGGTGCTTTGGACTTGGAGTTATAATCTCTTTGGTCCTATTTATAGCTACAGGTAGGTGCTTACCTTTGGAACACAAATGCTTCCTTTGTCCCATCACGTTTTAGTTAGCTTATAAAGAGATACTGCCTACGTAACCATTATAAAGGATTTTGAAAATACTTTGTGGCATTAAAATACTTCCCTCTATCATATGGCATCTCAGTGGTTTGTCTTGGATGTGAGGTACACAGTAATGTGAGTTCCTTTCAGGGGAAATGGGAACTTGGAGCAGGATATGTTGAGCACCTCCTTGTTTTGATTTTGTCCAAAGGTACTAGGGGAAAGGTAACAGTAGTCAGGCTCTCACTTCCCAGAAATGACAGTGCAGCTACATCTCTTTACTGGAAATTCCAAAGTATGAACACATAAAACCCACTTTTGTCTCTATGGATAAAATCACATACTACTTTACAAATAACTTATATCTTGCAATATGACTAATGTACTAAAGAATTAGCTTTTAAATTTGAAGGTTGAATATTTTAAATATTATTTTGCAGTTGAAATGCCTCTAGACTTCATAAAGTACTATGTAAGTTATGTCAGACACACTTTTAAGATATCTCTGGGTTAAAAGTCTACAACTTTCTTTAAAAAGTGCTATACAGTTTTTCCTTTTCATGAAGCATCTAATTTAAGTTCAGGAATGATATTCATATTTACCTGACATAAAGTAAGAAGGCTTACTGGCCATATGTGGCAAGGCACTGGCAGCTGGTGGTACCTCAGTGAAAATGTGTTTAAGGTAGGGCAGAAAATGACAGACAAGCAGAAGCAGACAGAACAGAAAGAGGGAGACACAACAGAAGAAACACCATAGTCAGTGAAGAAGGATGGAAGGGACATGCTCCCTGTACCTGAGCAAGGATCCCCCTGCAGCCTGAATGCAAGTCTATTCTCCTACATACAAGCTCGTTCACCTGGAACTTCACATATCCAGACAGAATACTGAGCTAAAACACATAGAAAATATGAGCTAGATCACATAGAAAATAAAAATAGTTTAGTAAGTTTTACAAAATGTGCAAGTTTGGCACAGGGCTTGAACACAAAAATATACTGTTAGCATCCTACTTAAATGTGACATTTTATTATCCTCTGTCCCCTTCTCCATTGCTCCTCCCTATCCATATTTCTCCCTCCATTTTCCCACTTGTGGTATTTCTCCTAAGCCCCCTACAGTAGTTTTGCGTATTTCCACAATTCTGTTAAAATATCCCATAACAGGCCATTTATAAATGCCATAAAAAGTTTATTCATGCCCAGGAGTCCCATGGTAATCAAGTTTCCCTCTTCCTATCAGTTACAAAGTTATGTTTGATCTTCATGGTCACACTTGAGTGACTGCATCAGTGGCTCAGCTATTGGTGGCCTGGGAGTTCTTATCTTTGTTATACTTCCTGTTATCTCCTGATTCATTGTGCTTATTTACTTATTACTTTTTCTGTCTCTTGGTTCTGTTTACTATTGAATAAACTACTGATCAGATGTTCTCACACGAACCAGATATCCTTACATCCCAGAGATTCGCATACCCTTTAAATTCCCCATCTTTCCAGAGCTGACACCATGACTTCAATCCTACCAACAAAAAACAGCCAGGAGTAATAAAGCGATAGTACATATAAAATAAAATATAAAGTGACTGTAAAATGCTGCAATAATGAAGTAAGAAACTGGTAAAATTCAAACTATATGGATGCTGTTCTCTAAGAATATAGATTAATCTTTTTTCCCCCACTTTTTTTGTTTTGAGTTTGATTTAATTTATTCAGATTCAACAGAGGCTTTTCTCTTTGGTACAGAAAAAGTAATCAATAACAATGGAAGTGAATTTTTGTCAGTTTAATATGTTATGATTTTGATAGCAAAAAGAAGATTAATTATAAGCAAAATTATATGTGAGTCTAGAATAAAAGTTATATTAGAATCTTTTAACCTTTAAAACAATAGAATGAGAAAGTATAAAAAGCATTTCCCAGAAACTAAACATTTCTCAAAATCTGCATTTTCTTCTCATGTGTATGTTAATATTCCTGAGATTTAAGACTTTGCATGGCATGAACTATTCAAATACTCATATTTCATAATCTTCATTGTTTTCTGTAACACAATGCAAGTAATTGTAGAGGTATAGATATGAGGTGACATTCACTGAACTTTTAAACATTTTTTTTGTTCTTTTATTTATTTCTTTTTATCTTGGATCAAAATCTCACTATATCTCCTTAAACTCAGCAAACAATTCACACACTACATTAAAACCTCATTCAGTACATTCGTGATAGAGAAATTAAAAGCTGAAAGTTGTTTTGTCTACCTAGGTCCAAATAAATCTCCTTTCTACTTAACTGGATAATAGTGCTAATTTTGTGGGGAGAAAGTTCTGCCTCACATGTGAAGCACTCAGAATGTCTTGGATTTCTTACTAGCACACTTATACAACTTTGTTCTTGGTATGCAATGATCGTAGGTAGCATATTTACCAGAACTATTATATTTCTGAGATTTTAAAAAAGAAATAAAATATGCAAATACTGAGGAGGGATATTTGGGGCAGAGGCTTTGTGAAGACACAGAGGAGAGCTGAGAACAGACATTATGCTTTGTTAGTGTGTCCCCCAAAAGACCATACTACAAATACTCAGGCAGAGGAAACTTCATGATAACAGCCAAACTCTGTCTCAGATAATTTACACTCCTATTCATCTTCCCAAACTGCTCCTGTTTCAGCAGGCCCAAACTCTTGCCAAACCAACAAATGCAGTCTCCAATGTTTTGTGTTTTGAATTTTCAAACATTGTTTACAATTTATCTTTAATCTCTGTGTCTGACTTGATTTATGTGCAGTTCATTTTTATGAACTCACTGTTGATTGCATGTACTCAGCGCCCAGGCTCCACCAAGACACATGTACATGTGTCAAAGCTGTGTTACATCTCCTTCCACATTCAGGGGGCCATCCATTTTGCAACCTCAAGAAGGGAAAACGATAAGGATGTACAGACCAGACTAGAGACTGAAGTAAACATATGCTAAGACAAGGCTAAATGCATTTTTACTAATCTAAGAAATCAGAGCTCTGAGATAAATTAGCAAATGTAAGAAATTCCACCAGGATACACCCCTAAGGAAACTCAAACATATGGCCCTCCTAGCTTCAGGGTATTTAAATTTATTGAAGTATGCCAACATACACAGTATTTGGTTCCAGATAATTATGAAACAGATCATTAACTGTTTTGAACTGTCATATCTCTTGGGATCCAGGGTGATCTGTGAATTCATGATAACATAGCTATGGATGTAGAAATAAAAACAGCCTACACTATTAAATAATACTACTGTATCAGGAAAATATTTTGCCAGACAAAGTCAAATCAGCATATTTTTCATGTTTCTTTGTACTACAGTTGCAGAGGTTAAAACAAGCATTCAGGTAGTGAAAGTATTAATTCAGATTGCATGTTTCTACATTTGTACAAAGGCTACATATATCTTTTCTATCCCATAGTTAATGAGACTCAGTAACCGAAAGTTATCACAGGACTTCTGTCGTTTGTTTTCTAAGTATACTAAAATATAACTGGAACATATTAATATATTGTGAGAAAACATCAAGATACTCTCACTAACCTCTTGTGGAATGTTAAAAAACCTTCATTTAGAAAGACTGATTGACAAGATGAACTCACACCTTGTAGGCAGGTAAAATTAAAATTTGGAAGAAATGTTCTGGTTAGAAAAAAATGAGCATCGTTGTCCAGATCTGTACCGATATGAAAGAAGTGTGTCAGTGGCACATCATGATTTTCCATTCTCTTTCCATGCTCTTACCCAAAGTCCCTCTTCAGGAGGCATGCACTAAGCAAAACTGATGTCCTAAATGTTAACTACAAGCAGACAAACAAGTACAAATTAGTGATGAATCAGTAAAAAAAAAAAAATGTATTGAGGCACTGTCTCTTGTGTCTTTCCCATTAACAGCAAATTTTGCATGGCTAAAAGCTGTTGTTGGAGAAATAAACAGCTCTATGGGGTGTTTGAGAATAAAGCTGGTTAGAAACTCTGGGGATTTTTTAATTTTTAGTTATTTGAATCATAAAGGTTTTTCAAAATTTAAGACTTGATTAATTTTAAGCAAACTCACAGCAGAGTCCCAGATGAAATCAAGGAAAACCTGGGCAAGGATGGTCTTAGGAAGCAGCATAGATTTTACTATCTATCCGACTTTCTTTTTCACAAAACAAATTATTCTCTGCTTGGCTTCCGTTTCTGAAATTCATAAGCAAAAGTCAAGCTTAGTATTCCTCAGAGAAAGACTAGTTTTTACTAAGCTTAGAAAAGTATATGTCTTCTTGGAACTAAAGAGGGGTGAACCCACTGCACAGAGTCTACTCTGATATACAAATCACTTTGTGGTACATCATGTGGCACACTGAGCGTGTTACCTGCATGTGGATATTAACACACCAACCTGCCAACAAGCTGCAGATTTCATTTTCACTCACTACTAGGATACTGCCAGTGCAAATAATATTTTTTTTTCCTGGCCTATCACCAGGTTAGTCAGTTGACATGATAGCTGGGTTTTGCTTATCTATTTCTCTATTCTTAAAAAGAAAAAAATTCTGCTGGTATCTAGAGAAGAATAAGGTAATGGCAACAATGTGCAAAAGAATCTTCAGAGTACTTTTTGTGGACTTGATAGATAGTCACAAAACTGGAAATATGTTGGGGAAAAAGAAAGTGGGAAAAATATAAGTTGCTACAGGAAAGACAATTATCTTGATTTAGACACTATCTCAAATCAAATACACAAATACACAGACAGAAATTTTCTAACTACCAGAGCCAAGGCAACTTGGAATATGAGGAAGAAGTGATATAAAGTTCATCTAATAGGGTAACCAGTAGAGAAAAATCTCTTTCACCTTCTTTGAAAACTTGATGGCACAAGTAGTTACTGGTGAAGACCTTTGAACACACGTCCATTATTTTGATATGAACATCAAAGCAAAAGAAGACCATAACTGATAACTACCATGTTTTAATGGCTAGGTTTGTATCTCTACTCTTATAAAAACCACTAGGTCAAATTTGATAAAAGTTGTCTTTTCCGGTGAGGCAATGAAATTAAAGCATATGCACTGGGGGAAAGGAATAACAGAGAGAAGAAAGTAAATAGAATCTGCACTAAGTGAGAAGGGTCCAGTTTTTGGGTATTATTTATTCTACTCTAAACCAAATTTGTCTTTCAAAGTAGATAGTTACTGATGTTCAGAAAGGGTGAGAACATAGACTATATTATTATTATTATTATTTTATTTATACTCATAACCTTAGAATTGCCTCATTAATTCTTCAGAGCCTGTTTGTTCAGGTCTAAAAGACATATAAGAGATGGAACCAACAGTGAAATGCAAGCTGAAAGAAATTTTGTTAAAACAATTCAGTGTCTCTTAAAAAGAGTTATTGTATGTAAAAAGACTACAGAAAACAGTTTCCTTAGTGAATACTTCCAAGAACAAAAATTAAAAACAATAAATGTTATGAGACATTGTATATCAGTTTTAAGCCCTGGAAAAACTGTTTACAAGTATTTGTAATTATTATTTTAAAGGTGTGAGTATAATGGCAGTTATGCTTGTAGCACAGGCTAAATATTGTCAATAATGTGATAAAACTATTATTCCACAAGCTATGTAACATAGACACAGTTTATTTGTTTAGCTTGTTTTGCCAATATCTTTTGCTAATTAAAGTAGAAAGAAATTATTTAATTCCTAAAAGAATTTAATTTAAAGAATTCAATTTAAATATTTACTTTAGTTCATAAAAAAACTTTACTTTCCCTATTGGTGCCTATAAATATATGAGAAATATATGTATTTCTTCAGTTATATTCTATCTTCTGTTAACTAATTGGGTTTTTGGCAATAACTAAAAAGAACCTAAAATAACACCCATTTTCTCCATTATGCAGTTTAAGACAAAAACAAGTTTAAAACTAAGGAAGTTAAAAGACAGAATTAGCTATAAGTTACTATTCAAAATAAAAATATCTCAGTAGAGAAAGGCTTTACATACTCCTTTGTCTTTGAGTGTTTAACCCGGATTGACAGTTTGTAATGCATTAGTTTTCATGTGAAAAAGAACTTTGCCAAGGTAAATGTAATGTTTTCACCTTACAATTTGTGCATAGTATATTGTGCTGACAGATGATAAATGATATTCATGAAAATTGCTACTATTGGTATGGTCAAATCATATTGATTTTCTTACAAGCCATAGTCATTTTCATTTAATTTGTAACACTCTTAACAGTTAAAGCCAATAAACATTTAATTTACAGCTTGAAAATATATTGGTTTAAATAAATAATACTTTTTTATTATTGTTATTTTCATGCATGAGTTTGCTTAGGACTTAACTTTTCATGCCTTATAAAATGGGAGAGATAAAAAAAGGCATCAAGTTTTCTGACATCAGTCATGTTTCAGGTTTACATTATGCTATATGACTGAAACACTAATTTGTGTATGAAAACTACAGAATCGACAAGGTAAGTATATTCAGTAGATTTTGGGTCATGTATAAATGACTTAGCGAAATCTAGTGTGTGACACGCATGCCTAACATATCATATACAGTTGTGGTACAGCAATATAATTTCAAAATATTGAATCAGCAAAACCACATATATTTTAAAGCAATTAGAGTACATTGGAATGAGTTCTTATGTACTTCTCCTGGTAAAAATGTTATAGAGGACAGAACTAGTTCTAAAAAGTCTATCACAACAACTTTACCTGAACAGCTGAGTTTTAAATTACCCTGAGATTACCCTAGAAGTGAATATCACTATGCAACTGATAAACCAGAAAAAAATATGCCATGCAAATGGTAGAATGGTTCTGCAAAATAGAATAGCATTGCAAACATCACCACTTCAAAGTTATTCAGCAGAAGTTTCATCTGTTAGTTATTCTGCTCTTCCACTTTTTGTGTTTGTATAACTTTTCCCCTTATAACATTTTTCCAAAGTTCTTGGAAGCATATAAGAAACTCATGCAAAATCATTACAGTCTTTGTTAGGAACAGAATTTATCCCACAAATGTTTTTTACTCACAGCTGACTCATCAATATTCATTTTGTTACCTCATAGTACCCTGCCCTGCTTGCTGCACTGACACTACCTTGCTTCTTTGTTTTTATTTTAAAGGTTAATGTTTTGTAGGGTATGTAATGGAGAAGTGACTTTGAAACATTATGAGAATAACAAGGCTGTTGTGTATTCCTTTATGCAGATAAAGTTACAGGAATTGTGTTCAAACAGGCAGGCCAGTGAAAGGGGTTTCCCATTTTACTCTGTGTGTGGCAAGATTTTGGTAGTGGGGTGGCTACAGGGGTGACTTCAGTGAGAAGCTTCCAGAAGCTTACTCTATATCCAACAGAGCCGGTGCCAGCCAGTACCAACATGGACTCACCAGTGGCCAAGCCTCAGTCCATCAAAGTATAAAAAGAGATTGGAGATATGCAAAAAGGGGGAGAGAAGTTCCATCAGGTTCTTTGGAGGTGGCTGACAAATTGCCTTTTCTCCTTTCACTCCCTTTGGGTGTCCTGGGGGTGAACAATCTCCTTTATTATCAGACATACATATATACATCTTATCCATGGACACCCCCTTGTTGTGGGGGTGAAGCTTGTGTGCCCTTATGAGGTTGTGAGCTATGCTGGCAGTGGATTATGCCTCCGGTAAGGTCTCCCATGCTGGTCAAATCTCAACTGAAGAGTTAGACAAAGTATGTCCATGGGTAGGATGAGCCCGCCAGCCTCCTGACAACCCTCCTAGGGGAAGGACAACTCTAACTCCAAACTCAGTCAGATGGAGCTCACTCAGTCCTGTAAGGCCATCCATCTAAGAGAAGGATACTCTAACTAAACCTGCATCCTGAGAACTTCTCTGTCACCCTCCAAGCTTGCTAGGCCCTGGCAGATAAACCTCAGGAGTAAAGGGTTGGGTCAATTCCGCACATTCTGTGCCTCACATAAAAAATCCACTGCACAGGCTTGAGGGATTCACCCACTTTTCCAAAACTCTGCAGTGACAGGTGAGAGGTGAAATGGCAGGTGTTATGGAGCACTGGAAGCAGCAGACCCAACCCTGCATGCAGGCAGTTCAGGACATTGGTCCCTCAAGACTGACCCCGGAGATGACAGTCTTGTTCAGCAGCATCCTGAATGACCAAGCAGCCTTTTTCAAGGAGAGCACTGCTTGCTCCACATGGAGAGGGACCTAGAAGAAGTGGCCTAACCAAAGCTCATCTCCCCCCTCCACCCATTTGGCTAACCACGGCCAATGGGCATCTTCCAATGTGGTCAAACCGTGACAAAGAGACAAGGGCACACACTTGCCTCCAAATTGTTCAAATTGATACTGGCATGTCAGAACATCAGAACCATGCTTGATACTGTGGATAGTGGAACGTCCTGAGTATCATTCTGCCTTATTGCCCATGAACTGTCATAACTCAACATAGACATTGCTGCTCTCAGTGAAGTTTGCCTCCATGAGGTAAGCAGCCTTAAAAATATGGTGCTGGCTACACACTCTATTGGTGAGGCAAACCCAAAACTGAAAATCCTTTCCTTTAAACTCTGAAGAACTACGGTAAGGCATCTGGCGATTTTGGCTGCCATGTTTTGTTATTGCTTATGAAAGATTTTCAGTTTTCCTCATTATTATTAAGATTGTGTTTTATTATTATTTATGATGTACATAACACCACAGAATTAAGTTCTTAGCAAGTATAGCTTCCGTTACCGGAAATGTTAACATACAAAATCCACATATGCCCCCACTGCCCCTGTTTTGTAATGATCTGTGACAGAATGTGTACTAATCCTACAGTTTGTTCCTACCTTGTTATCTACATGGTTTTCTAGTACAAGGTTCTCGATCTCCTAACGATTTTTTTTTTTGCATGAAAATAAATCATCTTTGTTATCTTTTAACATCATTACTCATATTCTTAACATAGGAGGATATTGTTTCAGATATAATCTCTTGCAAAGTAACAAAGCAACCTGAGATCAGCTTCTAAGAATTACAGTAGTAATTCATGTTCAAACGAATTCATGTAGTATTCGTGTTCACGCTTATGGCCTCCAAGGTTACCCAGTCTTGGTTATCATACTATCACTGCATCTTCACAGCCTTTTCTGCCATTCTATACTTGTACTCTCAGGAATCCTTGCCTCACACTACTTTTAATTAGTATGAAACCAAACTATATGTAGGAATTTTTGAAAACTCTACTGTATAATTTTTTGAAAACTTTCTACTGTCCACATTTCAAACTTGAAAGAAGAAAATCATACAAATAAATTTTCAGCATAGTTAAGTTTCAGACTTTTTTTAATCTTCCAAAAACTTTAATTCCGAATTTATGTGGGAATATTTGTAAGTCTAAAAATATTTTGAATAACTTGGAAATACTCTGGTTTAGAATATGCCACCTGTGAAAATATCCTTTGCGTTGTTTTTTTTTTTTCTATATAAAATACTACTTTATATATAACACTGTGCAGCAGTCTGAAAGAGGCATTCAATGATGACTTATTCAAATCATCAACTTGTGCCCAATTAATCCTTTGAAATATTTTTTGAGTTATTTCTGTCTTGCTTCTTTCTTCTGTAATACTGAAATTTCCTTAACCTGGATGTAAACTAAGAATACATTCATATATAAATTTATTAAATACATATATATAACTTACAGATCTATTCTATAGTTCGAACATATTATATATAGTGCATATAATACACTATAAATAATGGATAAATATACATATATATGTTGGTGTATATACATATACATAACAGTTAGAGGCTTTCTGCTCCCCTTCCATGCACAGGACAAGTGAAGTTAGGCAAAGCATTTCTAAATTGTGTTGCCTGTTAAATCATATTGACTGCAAGTACTGATACTCTCAGAAACTTTCTATTGTTACATAGTTTGTTCTATGAGCCTTGGGGAGAGACAATTGTAGCATGTTTTATGAACAAACAACACTGACATAAGAGAGGTTTGGAAACTAATCATCAAATGACAAGTTTTCCATGCCAAAACTTTGGAATCAATCAGGCTGTAGCAGATTTCCCTCTAGGCTGCAAAGATCCATTTCTTCTGTCCCCCAATTCCCATGACCTAATTATTGGGAATATTACAAACTTGCTGCCAGGCAACTCTGAACACTGCTTTCTGTCTTAAACAATAATAAATATATGGCCCTTAGTAGAGTTGTATGAAGAGAGGGATAAGAAGGTCACTAAATGGAGGGAAAAACGAAAGATAAAAAAACATAGTTTGTACTGCTACCAGGGATAAATCTTTTCAAGTCAATTGGGAGTAGGTGGCAAATAGAGCTTGGAAGAGCTCATTTTGAAAATGAGAGTGGAGCACCAGTTACCTTTTCTCAAGAGAAGAAGAAAAAGGGAAAGAGTTTTATTCTTTTCAATTTTAGGACTGAAATCTCAGTGAATATTCCATATAATTGTGTTTCAAAGTCTTTCATGAAATTAAATGAAAATGCAGGAAGAAGAGAAAAACCCACACCGCAAAGCTATTGAGTAAATAATTCCAGAAATGCATGGTGTTTTTACCTTGAAAGAGGGAAGTTGAAACATAGGCACATGGATATGTAAAAGTACTAGTGTTTAAACTACATTGCAGAAATAAACACAAATACAATTAATTGACAGGTTAATATCATTGTTAAAAGGACTGATCTAGAATTTAAATGTGAACCTACCACAGTTGGATTCACATTTCTTAAAATTATACATGCATCCCATTTTTTAGATAAGCAAATTGTCAGATATATGACATGAACTGTCAGAAAATACTTTTATCCTTCATGGTTGTGGAATTCTTTGTCATTTTTTTTGTCTTGGTTTAATGACAATATGTTTAGGAGGTAAAATCTCTAATGAGAAAAACCTCATTAAGTGTCCTCTCTTTCTTTTAGCCTAGCCACCCCTCACACCCCTTGATTAAAATGAAAAAATCTGGAAGGATATTTTGTTTGAAGTCCTATGACACTGAGATGGTAGCATGGGTTCCAGCACCAAGTGAAATGCCAACAGTGGAGTCAGGATGGCCACCTGGGACTGGGTGGTCATGAGCCATACAGCGACAGTGCCCTGTGCAGCTCCTGAAAGGGAAAATACCAAACTGTTGGCCATGGCTGGTTGTGCTGAGATGGCTCACCTGGAGCTAGGGGTCTTGATGCCTGTGTGGCAGACAGAGTGGTTGATGAAACCTGTTCCAAAAAATGGACAGTGTAGCATGGAGTGTATGGCAGTGAAAAGGCACTCTGAGAGACGGTCAGAGTGGCACAGGCCTGGAAGTAGCTCCTCAAAGTGCCTAGTGTGAGGGAGTGGGAGGATGCAGTGGTCTCCTCCCTTGGCACCCACATCTAGGAACAAAAAGATAAGGTTTCTGGAAGCACTGGGGATTTTTTATCCCATCTCATAAGTTCTTGCAAGGCTTCACTTCCCTTTCTGGCAGGTCACAGGATGCTGAAGGCAGTCCCATCCCAGCTCAGCTGGGACCAAGTGGGTGAAGGAAGGGGCTGTTCGCCCATGCTCTGAACCATTTGATAGCATGAAAAAAATTCACCAAAAGTCTCTCATGTTTCACTAAAACTACAGTATTTTCCTACATGAAATTCTTACTGTTACTTGGTTGAACATATTTACATTGAGTAGAGAATGAATATAACTCAAATTATCAGGCAATATAAAATTACCAGGTGCTCTACAGAAGTCACAAAGTGTACCTACACTAATTCAGTACCTGCAGTAGTGTAGTCCCATTAAGGAAGTTATTTGTAAGGTCCATGTTTAATCTATTAATATTGAACTGTACTGGGAACTGCCAGGGGTACAGTCCTGAAAATTAGTCAATGCTATTGGATATTATATGGTTGTTTCCCTTCTATCTTATTACCTTGTAACACAATCTCTTGGCTTCAGAAACTTCTCCATAAAAAAGAAGGAAAAAAGAGAAAAAGAATCACCTCTGGTGTTTGCCAGTTTTTACTTGTAAAATTATATATGAATGATGCCACAGATGCATATACACAATCAAGCAGTGAAAGGAATTTATTGACCATTGCTACCTATCCATTTACAAAATGAATTCCAGCCATCACTTCCTTAATGCGATACACAATGAGGCAAAACAGAGAAATTATGCATCTCAAGAGCCACCACATTGTAATGAAATATCTATGAGTGTTATGATATTCATATTTTCCTTATTTTTTTCCCATTGTCATTTCCACTCACATGAACCAAAAAAAAAAAAAAAAAATCTGGTTCACTTTCTATAACATTTAACACTTATACTAAAATAGCACTTCTGAAATTCTAAAACTTGATTTGTCCTGCAACAGGATTTAATGTAACACCTGGATCATACATGATTTTTGCCACTGAATATTAACAATCAATTTGGATTAAACTGTGTTTTTCCACTACACAGCTCTATACGACCACAACCACAATACCTTGCCTCACTCTGTCCATCCCAATGATCCTCTTCTCCTTGTCAGTTAATATACTGAATATACTGACCTCCAATACTAAATGGAACAATTCTTACAGTGCTGCCTGCAGAAATGAGTATCCTCATTGTTTTTAGGTAGGTTTGGATCCAATCACTGGCTTTAAATGATTTGCCATAATTTTTTCAGTACAGTGAAACAATAGGTCCTATATAGAATTACAAATACAGAGAACGGTTTTATGGCTTCTTTATGGGTCAGTGTCATATTTATTAAAAGAAAATATTGAAAAATTAAAAAGATCAGACAAATACTCTTCATGGATGGTATTAATGATAAACAATATTAATGATTCATAAGAATTCTAGATATAGCACAGAGACACTTCAAGACAAGTGGAATTTCCCTATTTCCAATATATGATAGACATATTATTGCAGAATTAAACTTTATTAAAAAAATAATAAATCATTTTTATTCTTCCATTCTGGTCCTGTTTTCAACAGACTTACAAGAACAGACACTTCAAAAAAAGGAACATAGTCAACATGTGCTACTTTTTAAGTTGTTACACTCATATTTATAGGTTCTTGTGCAGGTGATATGGTTCTAAGAAATGTCCTAGAAAACCAACAGTATAAAAACTACTGCCTTGCCACTGACTTCCCAGAGGGTAAATGACAAGTTAAGCAATCCTATTTAAGCTTGGAAAGTATGAGCAAGACTGCTATTTTTTAATGTATCTTTTTAGTTAAAAATAGCTAGAACACTGCAAATACAGTATTGGCATTGGTAATCAGAATTCTAACTTTGCAAATCCTTAGTCTGGCCTGTGACTCTTGTCTTTTCTGGACTCAGTCTTGTTTGGAGCTTTACTTTAATCAGTTAAGCTAAAAAAGCAATCATCTAATAATCAAGTGTCTCTTAATTTTTATTTTTTTTGACTTAAGATGAATCTGTGTTATAACATTGTTAAAAATTTCTACATAGAAAGGAATAACAATTAGTTATGCTGTGGATAATGAATGATCCATGGGCCTATAATAACCATGAAGCACCAAGGAGTACAGGATTGAGGTGATAGCAGAAGCCTTTAGTGTATAGACACTGAACATCATACAATCTAAGGATATCAACAGGTCTTCAGTTTTAGAAGTGTAGAAGTTTGACCTTGGCTGAACTCCAGGTGCTCACCTAAACTATTTTAGCCCCCCTTTCCCAGAGGGAAAGGGAAGAAAGAAAGAAAGAAAGAAACAAACAAACAAACAAACAAACAAACCCAAAAAAAACCCAAAAAAACACACACAAAAAAACCCACAAAAACAAAANCAAAAAAACACACACAAAAAAACCCACAAAAACAAAACACAAAAAACAAAACAAAGAATTACTGAAGAAGCAGTTCTGTATTTACATAGAAAGGAAGGGGAAAGAAACCTAAAAGTGATGCACATACACAGAGTGAAAAGCTAACAGATAGATTTCTACTTCCCACAATAGTGAAGCTGACACTTGCCAACAGCTAACCCAGATGAGAAAACAGCCAGGCAGACTGAATCCCCAAGGCCTTCTCTTCTCACCCAAAGCAATAGCAGGGTGTAAAACCAATGCCTAACACTGCTGGAAAGAGACTAACTCAATAATTTCTGCTTGCCCCCTCTTATATCTAAGATGACGTAAAATAGGATGGAATGCTTCCTTAAGTACTTCCCAGGAAGGCCTAAAGTCAAACCATTACAGAAAGTTACTGCTAATAATATAAGAACTTAGAAGCTGAGCAAAACAGATTTTAGGGATAACAGAAAGAAGAAATTGCATCCAACATATGCACAGCTCACCATTTATGGTAAAGTCATACATAACACAGAATTACAGAAGGGTAAAGAAAGAGAAAAGGCTAAAGATTGCTAGAAAACACATAAAAATGGTCCCAGGCAGACCCTAGAGCAAGGAGAAAAACTATTACTTTTAAGAATGCATTTTTCCTGGAAGAAAAGGCAGAAGACAGGTTCCTAATTAACATCTCACTCCCGTAGTGCTGAGAAAACGGCAACAACTCATCACAATACCCCCAGAACCCATGCTGAGAGCTTGTCTTGGGCTCTTTGAGGAGATTAGGAATGGCCGTGAGAACATCCCTCCCCTGGTGGATTTGGCTCCTGGAGCTCATGGCCAATTTGGAGATGTCACAATGGTGTCTTTGATAGAATAATCTAGCTGAGGCCTCAGTGGAGGCTCCCAGACACCCATCAGGGAGGCTGTGACTGGTCTTCTGTCTGTGGAACACTTTTCACTTGACACTAACCCCAGGTTCCCAGCTGTGTGACCAGGCCACTTCTCTTACTTATCCAGACAGGGTTCCTGAGCTTTGGGATGAAGTCCTGATCTCAACCCTGCCTAGGTATGAACAACCTGGCACAATGAATTGGCTGTGTCTGACCTTGGTCATTTTCTCTGAACCTGGAAAATGAGAAACAGGCTTATATTTCATAAGTGTTTGGTTGTTTTGGTTTTTGTTTTGTTGGGTTTTTTTAACACATAGCATCTGCTAACTGTAGCTTTGGTAATGAGAATTCTTTTGTGTTAATTAGAAAATTTGAACTGAGAATATGCGTACCACTGTAAATGAATTAACAGTAATAGCCATTTGTGTTTTGCTCACCCTGTTAAAATTTTACCTTTTTTTTTATTTTTTTTTTTCATGTGTAGAACATTTTCCCTTTCTGCCTTTAGCTGGATTTTGAGTAAAACTAGTTGTCCTAGAATTGTCAGAATTCTAGTTCATTCAAACACCAATTGTTCATCAGGAGGTTTTCAGGGATAACACTTCTGGCCATGAGACTGCTTTTCAACAATTGTCTTTGATAGTGACAAAAACTACACTAATAATGTCTCAGACTTTTAAGTAAGCCTGGTTTCACCTGACCCACCCACACTCTTTCTTCTACTGTCTTATTCCTTATTTTTTTATGTCTAGTGCAAAGAACTCAAGTATTCATTTAAAAAGAAAACTGAATCCTAAATTATTGTTTGTTTTATTGTTTTCTTTAACTACAAAGAAGACCATGATTTAGAGGCTGCATATTAGCTTTGCCAATGCTTTCACTTTTCAACTTTATAAGTGGAGTCTTTTACAATACTTATAGAGAAACTCTCGTAACGAGAATTAATTACCATGGTTTCTAAATCTTAAAACAATGGTCATTTTGCCAGATTTCTCCTATTACTACACACACTACTTGACTGAACTAGGCTTACCTTGGTTATGTGCTTATCAAAGCTTTAGTAAAACAAAGGTACATTTAACCATTTATAACATAATTAAAACAGTAACATTTGTGACTGCATCACAGAGTTCACTCTCATCATCTTCCAACACCGCATCAACAGTCCTACTGAAATATACACACAAACATAGCTAATCCTTGGCTTTAAATTTCCAGGTGATTTTAAGAAAAACGTATCTTAGGAAAGAAACTCAGAAGAAATGACGATTCTCATCTACAAATGATATATATATACACCATAATCATAAAAACAATTACACTTTCCCTTCATTTTAGAATAATTTTAAAAGTGAAGAAATTGCATCAGAAATAAATTATTAAATATTGAAAATTTAAAGCACATAATTATTTTTCATTGTTTTACTACTTTAATAGAAATGTAAAGAGAAGAAAAATAATTTTTTGCCTGCTCAGAGGACACTGCTCTACAGTTTTCCTAGCTAAATAGTTGGGGGGGAAATATAGATAAGATATTTATTATGAGTACATATCCCCCTGCTGAAAATCAAACTATAAGATCATTTATTTCTGTAGCTAGAAGTTAATAAATTACATACATTAATAAGGAAATGTAGTAGTGAAATTAACTAGCATCACACACTTAGAAAACAATACTATATTATTTCAGTTGCAAATTAAAGACATCTTTTAGCGTTCTTTATTACAAATAAATGTATTCAGAAATAAATATTTTATAACAGAAGAATTTTTAGTCCACTTTTTAAAAATGTGATTGCATAGTTTTGTACAAAACCGTGTCTTATCATCCCAGTCCCTGCTAGATATGAATGGAGAAAACCGGGAGAAGAAAACTTTAAAGCAAATAGGGATAGCAATTAAAAACTTTCTGTTACTCCTGTTTTACTATTCCTGAGTGGGTAATGGATTTGCACTTGAAGCACCTCAAGAAGAAACTATATAGGGTGAGAGATTCACAGCAAAACCTCAGCATTGCAGTTATGATGCTTTGGCTTTCATTTATTCATTACAAGAAAAATTAATTTTTTTGCAGATGACCAAAATATATGAATAAGCAAAGGTAATCTGTGAAGTCATATCTCTTTAGTGAAATCACTACCATTAAACTATATTTGATGTCATCAGATATTTTCATTACTGTCACCTGTGATATTCCCTCATTTTGGGCCATTTTCCTAACTCCAATTCCAACTCTAAATTATCTACCCAACTTGTAATTTTTAGTAAAAGACCATTTTGTGTAGCATTCAATGTCTGTGAGCTCTAAGAATGGTCATAGCAGCAGTATTGAAAGATGCTATTTAAAATCCAATTGGCAAGGTGCTATAAAGCAAAGAGAAAACATAACACCTTTTCCAAGGGCTTAAATGGATGTACATCTAAAAAGAACGTTATTGGCTCACTCTGAAGTAGTTGCTGGGTTATTACTTTGCTGCTTGAAACCCTTACAGATGTGCGGCCTCTCACAGGTAGATTAACTTTGTACAATCTAACTGATGCTAACCTAAGTTATTATCTAAGTTATTATTAAAATAATATCTTTTGTCCGTGGTCAGACTTTGCACCTATATTGCATGATACCAGTATTCCTCTGGAATATTCAGCACCCGTGTTCCTCTGGAAGCACACTGTCATGTCACAAAGTGTTTTGCTGGTGATGTGTATACTGCAGTAATATCAATGAAAGCAGCAGAAAGAGTATGTTTTATGTAATAAATAAATAAATAAAAGCCGTAGAAACTGAAAATCCCTTGTAGTTCAGGGTCTACTTTTAGTACACATTCTTTTTATATATGTATATATATATTTATGTATTAAAGAGTCATGAATTGTTCTCTAAACATGTGCGCATACTTAACAGTGGAATTTGTTTGGGATTACTTCACAAAATGGAAAAATGTAAAGATCTTGATAGTTTAAGCACTATATGCTGGAAAAGGGCTATAAACCTACACAGAGCTTTATTCATAACACTCAGTTTTCTGCTATGCACTGTAGTCTACAGCAGAGATCTTCAGGGTTAAAAGAAAAACCAAAACATAAAAGACCACATAAAAGAAAGATGCTTTTGCAATCGTATTGTATAACCTGGGAAAAAAATAAAGAACAGTTGAGATCTAGTCCTCTTTGGCTTGGAAAAAAGAAAGTAAAAATACGTCAGATAAAGTATGTTAGAATCTATTAAGACAGTTTTCATATCTCCATTTCAGTGGTCCAGGAGATCCAAGGAAGCATTAGGGCTTCCATGTAAACTTCAGATCTTTAGATAACACTGTGTACATTGGAAATTATAGTATCTCACAATTTATTTTCCTTGCAGAAGCATTTAGAAGCTTGTGTAGAGACGAGTTGTGATGTAACTGTATATAGATAGAGGGAACTATAATTTAAAAAAAAAAAATAAATAGAGGTGGGTCTTAAAAATGGAAAATTTATTACATCTATGTTACAAATTATGAGCTTAGTCAAAATAACAAAAAAGGAACTTGAGATCTTGAAGAATATGCATAATAGAACTAGAAAGATAATCCAATATTTTTTTAATATCAGTTACTGTTAACTCACAAAACCTTTGTAAGGCAATCATTAAGCTACATATTTGAAACATTTTGGATTTATGGTTATAGGTTTCTGTTACTGAAATATGAAGATCTTCTATGATATTATATAGATTACTTAATAATATGGCTTTATAGCCACATGTATTGTTTGGTTTTGAGTCTTTACCCTCTTTGTGTAACAAAATGAAAAGAGAGCAACCTTCTTATTAACCTCAAAATTTACAGCTTCCAGAAAGATGCACCTTTGTCTATTTAATTAACACTATTTAATTATTTAATTATTTTCAGCTGAAAATAATTTCAAGAAAAAAATATGAAATATAAAATAAATAGTTTTCATTCAGGGTTTACTAGTCTGGTATACTATTGTTTGTATTTTTTAACTGTCAAATTTTAAAAAGAACTTTGATTTGTCACTTACTGCAAGTACATGAATTGATCATAGATGAGAGGTATTGCTTTGTTTTTGCCTATATGTGTTTACAAATTGAGCAGTTAAGTACATATTTTTCCTTATATGGGAAAACATAAGTTACCTTAATTTTTAATCACATAATTGTGCTGTTATTTGCTTTCATGTATTTATACAATGATTACATCATTATTCATGTATGTACTTGGATTGAGAATGAAGCAAATATGCATGAAAGTCTCAGCCACATGTTTTGAATTACTGCTTTTAGGAAGAGTACATTTTATTTTATTTGATCATGTATAGCAAATGTGTGGTTGGATAGGCTTAGCGATTATGTAGTATTTACAAGAAATGTGTTTACATCCAACTCTTCTTTAATGAGCAAGAAACTGGACTTTCTGCTACACTCCAGTCTGGTCAGTGCTACCTAAGTAGGAAGAAAACGATTTCTATACTTAAGCAGCAGCCTTCCAAATATGCAACCTAAGAGTCACTATTTATTGTTGTATTAATTGGTGACCCTATAGAGTGTTCAGATTTTAGTTTGAGTAGTCTCCATATTTCTATATTTTCTATATATATTTCTATAACATGTGCCTATATTTTTCTTCCATTGTAAGAATGACACCCTTATACTAGTCTCAATTTAATCTCAAAACAAGACAGCAGATTAAAAGTACATGTACTTCCTGAAGTTTAAAGAGTGAATATAAATTTATAAAAAAACCCCCACCCTAATACATGGGGCTATATTCTCCATCCCTCCTCCAAAGAAGGGGTGTCAAAATGCCTAATACTTGCCTTTTCAAAGAAAATGACTCAATTCCATTAACGAGTAAGCATCCTAATTCACAAATATACACAGTGGGTAATGTGTTAATAGCACCATTATCAGTTGACAACACAGTGCAGTTAATGTAGCTCAGCATGAGTTGACTTTACCACAAGCCATTGTTTCCTTTTAAAACAGCACGAGACCTTGAGAAAAACCTCTCAGCATCTCACTATGGGGACTTAATAACATCAGTCACCATGGTGCAGAAACAGGGAGGAAAAAAGGTACTTTAAATTTCTTCTATTTCATGCTGTTCTATTCAACCTTGTTTAATTAATTAGTTCCTTCAAGGAGTGTATCTGATCCTGGGCTGATTGACGGTTACATTACTATGATGGACACTCTTCTTAAAAAGGAAAAATCCTGAAAACTCACCTCATCAAGTATCAGAACTCTTTAAGTGATGCAAGGTTGTATTTCACAGATATAAAACTAGCAAGTAGAACTATCTGCTTTGTATTTTAGTTCTAAGAGGTAAGTAACAACTGATGAACAAACAAAACACTACTGGGTGGACCTGCATCTCTGAATCCATAGTGTTTGGGTTTGGACGCCCAAGTCATCCCTGGGTCGGACTTAAAAACAACCGTTCCTTGTTGAGTCCCACTTAAGTTCATAGAGCTGCAACTTAAGTACATTTTAAGACAAAAAGAAATCTCATTTCCTGTTAAATAAATCCAAGCAATCTATTTGGTACAATGAATTTCCATTATTTGGCAGAGCTGGACAGCAAATGCAACTTTCAGTTACATGTTAATGATGAATAAGTGCTCCGCAACACAGGTAAGAGTTGTTCACTAATCAATTAATCAACTGATTTCACTAGCAAATAGGACTGTGTGAAAATCCCAGTAGCTGTCCAGGTTCATGTTTTCATCATATAAACCATGGGAAACATAATGCTGTGCCATCACTAACTTAATGGTTAATATAGAAATATGAAAAGAGGCATTTGTTATTTGGTTTGTAATTGGGCTTTTATTCAAAATTTAAGTTTATATTAGGATTTATATCTATATAATATATTTCTTGTTAGAGCCAAGAGACAATGCAAAGATTCTGAAATTAATCTAGTGATTCATATCTAGGCTGGCTGAACCTTCAGTCTATTTCTTTATCATCCTACATCCATCTTCCTCTAGCTTATTTCCCATTTAAGAAGTTGGTAGCAATTTTTACACTTTTTCTAAGTAGTAAGAAAGGATTTTGCTAAATAGTTGTCTGTTTTCTTCTGTAAAGAACAGGGGGGAAAACTTGAAATATTGTACTTTGAAATCTGCTTCATAAAAAAGCAGTAAAACCTTCTCAGTTTTTGAGATGCAATAAGAACAATTAATTATCCTAAGATGAATCTTCTCACTGCTGAAAGAAGGCAAAGTTCAAGACATTTCTGTTGCTTCTGTATAGGGTTAATTGCTTTAAGTAAGAATTGAAAGCAGTAAGTATGTACCTCTATCTCAACAGAATTTTCTAATGGGTTAAAATTGCATGATGGCTAAAGAATATTTATTGGCTTTAGATGAAAAGTTATTTCAGTAAAAAAATGTCATTTATGAATTGTGACCATATGTGAACTTGTAACAGTTCCAAGGATAAGTCTGTTTGTTTGTATATGTGCAATGTATCTATCATGAGGGATATTGAAAACAAATGGACTTTAAAAACACACTGTGATGCCAAAAGTAAAATTTAGGTAGATTTTTTGAGGTATAAAAACAGGTCACATAACCTCTATCTAACTACTTGAGATTCTAAAAGACTAAACATCTAAAATATATCAAAATTAATTGTCTAATTCCAAAAGCAACAGCTTTTTCGTAGCACTAAGCCAAATATTTCAGCAACAAATTCATGTATTCAGCATTTAATTTAGGTTCACAAACTGAATATCAACTATTTTATGCCAACTTCATAGGTAAATTACCACTCAATCTGAGTTTATCCTGGCTAAACTAAGGGCATTAACAGCATCTGTATTCCTAAAAGAATCTAACTGGCATTGACTTATTTAATAAAATTATTTTTTCTCTACTAGAAATTTTTGTAAACCACAGCAATTGTCACTGTAATTGGCTGTACACAGGTTAGGTGTACCTGTTCATTTGGAGTCACTTGTACCTATGTGCCATTTCAGTAGGTCAGATGTTAACCAGCTCTGGCAGAAATCCCGGGCTTGAGTTGACAGAACCCTGGAATCTATATTTGCATATCCTGATGAATTATAAGGTATGTGATCTGATTAGTCTTGTGATACATGTGTACAAGCACGACCTATCCTAAAACAGAAAAGAAGAATCTGAGGGGAGAGGAGGGGGAGAGCACACATGATGTGTGCTGCTGTTTTGGAGTGTTCTGGCTCCAAGAATGATCATAGATTACTAGTAAACCTGACAATAACGTTACTGAACCTAGGAATGTGAGGAGCTTGATCCCTAGATCTCTTTCAAAAGTGTCAAATTCACATTTGATCACTGAACTTTTCGTGGGTTGTTTTTTGTTTGTTTGTTTGGTCGGATTTGTTTGTTGGTGGTTTGTTTTGTTTTGTTTTTGTGGGTTTTTTTGTAATTTTTGTTTGGTTTGTTTGTTTGGTTGGTTGGTTGGTTTTTTTTTTTTTTTGTTGTTTGGGTTTTGTTTGTGGTTTTGTTTTTTTGTTTGTTTGTTATTGTTGTGGGTTTTTTTTCCAGAATACAAGCCATTCAAACAAAGGAATTCCTTTACATGAATCTTTCTTTTATTCTACCATAACTTAAAATAGTGAAAATGAAGCAGACTAGAATACCAAGCAGTTTTTGAATGGTAAAAGCAATAAAAACTATTACTTCATGTATTTTGTCACCTAGCCAGCTATTTTGTCAAATTCTCTTCCCTCCCCTTCCCCAAGTCTTCCCTTATTTCAGCAATATTCATCCTACGCAAGAAACAGCAGCATCAGTGCTAGTCTACAACCAAAGTCAAGCTAATCAGATGATGAGAATGAGTGTGCTTTTGGATGGACAATTGATACTAAAAGAAGAGTGCAAACAGGTTTCTGCCCTCTTTCAGAGGGTTCTTAACATGAATCTTTCCTCTGTATGTGAGTGGTAACTTTCTTGCAGTTTTTGTTGCAATCTTATTTGGAATTAGATGAAATTAACCAAAGGCTTCAGAAAATTATTAAAAACAGCCAACCAGGCAGATTAAATGAAATGCTTTTCTTTATTGTACAGCCTAAGAAAATACCTCACGCAGGACATCATATCCCCGTGATGCTGGGAATGATTTTTACAGATGATATGCATAAGAATAACAATTTTTTAAGGATATGATAAACCTATGAAAGATGTTTAAGCGTATTGGTAGGAACAGGTGACATTTTAATAAAGATTAAAGCCATATCTGGTTTCATGAAAAAAGTGAATTGTGAAATATTTTTTTCACTGCTGTCATTACTGTTGTTTTGAAATGCAAATATATCAGGATTCATTACAACAGTCTTTAGAAATAAGATTTTATTTAGCTGGAAAGAATAAAATGTTTGAATTACTATAGTAGGTTTAATCATTTACAGTTGCTAGACGGCTGTATTTATTTAATATTGAATACAAGTTTCCAGAAAAATAAAAGCTCTAGACAGACTTCATTGAACTTGCTACCAGGAAAAGGAGTAACTTACTACAGAGTATAACTTTTAGATGCTCTACAAGTTAAAAATTGCTTTATATCTCCATGTGAGAGAATGCTGCTTTTCATTTCAGTCTCTGCAGAAGGCGAGTTTCCTTTGCGAGGGGACTGGGCCGGAGAAAAATATTCTCCAGCATCAAAAACCCACTGGAAAGATGGCAGTGGGGTCATTTTATATGTTCCCACACACAGATTGCTTAGTCTATTGTGTTGTGTACATTATATCTCACTTTTCTTATCAACAGGACTGACATTTCAATCATATATGTATTTTCTACATTTACAATGTTGAAACCTTCAATATTAAATTCTGGCAATGATGTTATCACTTGTTCTATGCTTCCACTTCAGAAATAAGTGTACATTTATGGGAGAAGCAGTTTCCCAAGATGAGGCAATGGACAGCATCCACTAGCTTCTTATTATGCAGAAACACGTAGTTCAAAAACACAGAGTTAGGAACTTCCATTTATAAATTGCTCTTGCTAGTAGGATATGCAATCTTAAGAAGTGATAAAAAGAAGGTTGTTTATGAACTATGTAGAGCCTTTTTTCTAACTTTAGAGACTTTTGATAATATTCTGTTTCTTTAGTTTGAACAGAAAGAATCTGATTTCATCCCCATTTTCGATTTTTCTTATGGTATTTCACAGAACAGTCATGTACTGTCTAAGTTTAGAGAACTTAGAAAATTTATAACTGAAGTAGAGGGACAAGTCTCCTTTAATTTCAAAACTAAATTTAATTAAGGTATAATAAATGGAAGGATAACAGTTCCTAGCTATGAGATATATATATATGTATATTCAAGAGAAAAAGCAGAACAATCAAGACAGAACAAATAAAACCTCCTGAATCAAACCCCCCCCACACACAAACACATACAGAGTCTGTCCCTGCCGGACTCAGTGGTGTCCACGGGCAGCAAGCGACGAGACGAGTGACCGATGCTGGGATGCCCCCAGGGGGTTGGTGGATGGGAAGGAAAAACTCCGGTATGTCCCTCCAAAAGGCTCGGCTAGTGGCCTGCTGGTCTCGGGCTGGAGCTTCCAATGTAAAAATGTTCTTTCACGTCTGGGATGGCCGCCGCCAGGCTCCCTCACAGAAGGCCCAATGTAAGGGGCCCCCCGGCTAGGAATGTCTTCCTCACTCTCGGGCAAAGTCAAAAAGAAAACAATCCAAAAGGCTCCGTAAAATCCAGATATGGAAAAAAGAAACAGCAGGAAAGGCAAAGAAAGAAAACCAAACTCCGGGGTTTCTCTCTCTGCCGTTTCCCACTGCCGACTCCCCAAAAAAACCAGTCTGTCCGCTTCCCCTCACCCTAAATCACCTGTCAATCTTGCTTCTTTGTTAGAGGCAAATGGACTAGGGTAGGTCCATTTGCGCCTCATTCTGGCAGTGGGGGAAGAAAAAATTCCATTAGATTCTGAACCTATAACATGTACTATGAACAAGAATTTTACCCAAGAATTATAAAATGTTTTGCTTACAAATTCCAGATTAAAAAAAAAATATGAAAAATAAATAGCTTCAGCTGAGAAGCATTTTAAGTTACTTGTTTTGCTAAATGCAAGGATAGCTCTCATGATGTATTGACAGCAATAAGTATGGCTGTCACCTAAGCAATTGCTATTCAATATGATTGTGTGCAACTATGGCTCTTTGTTGTCTGTCCTGTCAATAGATCAAGATAGCGATATAGTGCCAGGGGTTTTTTAAATTAATTAATATGAGCCATGTATATGTCCTACAGGGACTGTTATCTTCCTTAATTATTTTTAATTTTTTCCCCCTATGGTTAAATAATAATTCAGAACCTTTTAATTTAAAATAGAATGTCAACACAGCTAGGGCCCTAACTGATGATTAATGAATATTTTTTGAAAGAAAACCAACAAAAGTCTACACCAGCTAAGAAATACCAAGTACAACAGACTTCAAGGCTTTTTATTTTGCTTTGGTTTTGACTAATTTTTAATTCATCTTTAGAAAATATCAAAACTATGGAGAAAGTACAATCACAAGCCTAGAAATTATTTGTAGCAAATTCTACAGAGAGGAGTTGAGCCAATGAAATTGGGACAATTTTTTTTTCTGAAGTGTTTAGTTTTTTATATTTTTTTCCAATATCTGAATTCATAATTTAAATTTCAGTAATTGGTAATAAGTTCTGTTAAACTGCCCAAGCTGAGACTGTTTTGCTGTATCAATAATTGGAAAGCTGCTGGAATCACAAGTATATTTCTTAATAGTGTCACAGTATCATAATATTTTTCTTAGGAACTTCATAAAGCAACACTTGATTAGTATCCATTTTTACTTTTTGAAATAGGTGTCTGCTGGTTTTGTTTTTGTGATCATAAATATTATTTTTGGTTCATAAACATTATATGCTGCTTCACTTAGCATAACCAAAGCCTAAAATAGTACCAATCTTCAGAAATCCTAAAACCCTCTGAAAAACTTCATAGTAATTTTAACATATGGAGGTACCATTCTGACCTTATTTAATTTGACTTAGCTTCTTTTTGTCTCTCTGCAGTATTGCCACTTGCACACTGCTTTCAAAGCTTAATAAATTACCTGCCATAAGTCTGTAATGCTTGCATTTTCTATTATATATTCACTCACATATCCAGGAATTTTTTTAAAAAAATCTTAATTAAAAAAATATTGTTTTTTTCTTGTCCTGTTGCCAGTTGCAGAGCAGGACTATGATACTCAGAGGTTATTTGTGGCACAAATGGAATGCAAAAATTACTATGTGAAAGTACAAATTGTATCCTGAAATATGAATTTGAACTTCAGCTTGCATTGCAATTGAAAACATGGATTATAAAATAGTGGTATACATATAACATTATTCTATGCTTTATTACTTACCTAGAAGGTATATGAAAAAACAAGAAAGTATCTTTGTTAGAAACTACATTTTTTGAAAAGATTTTTTTTAAGTAGCTGAGGGACCTTCTCTGGGAGAAAATGAGCAAACATATGTGCCTCACAATTAAAACACCCCAGTACTATTTATGGAAGAGCTGTACTGTAGATTAAAGAGTGTGAAAAAAAGAACTTAGAGGTAAATCTTAATTTTTGTAAGACTATTTTAGGAATACTTTGTGATAGACAATTAGAAAACAACAACAAATGCATAAATATAAAAAGTAGGAGCAACATGTTAAATAAATTTCTAAGTATCAGATGAATTATTTTAATAAAGCATTATATCGGAATAATTATAGAATGAGCAACTGAAATGGAACTCTATACAATGGTTGTAATAACATTTATTTTAACAATCAAAATACAGGTTCAAAATAAAAAGATGAAGTGGTCACCAGACTGAACAAAAGACAAACAAAACCCATACCAGACAATTCCAGTTTCAAACTTGACCATGTTTGTTTGTATCAAGCAATTTAGTAGCCCCACTGTACAGAAAAGAATATGACAGAGTTAGAATAGACACACCAAAGGTAAGAAAGGATAATTAAACAGAGGAATAGATCAGCTTTTGTGCATGACATGATTAGATGGATTAGCTCTAAAAAGACCAAAACCTACAAAACAGGAGGAAGAAAAAGTTGTAAACTGAGGAGTTATGCAAAGAACATGGATAAGAAGTTATTATTAATCATCTCTTCAAGCACAAGTATAAGAAGACAATAATTGAACTGACTACATTTTCCAAACAGAGAAAACTAATTATACAATGTAAAGTTAAGCTGCAAAAATTGCTCTCACAGAATGTTGCTAAAAACATAGATGGTTTAAAACTAGTAGTTATATAAACCAAATAGCTCTCAATAGATTTATTTTTATTATTTTCCTTTAATGAAAACACTACTTCTGGTTCATAAGTTCCTGAAATACACTTTACTTGAGACAGGGAAAACATATTGAGTAATTATTGCTAATCTGTGCTATCTTCATTCTTTTTTCCTGAGTATCCACAATATTCAATAGCATCAGGCCTCTTATTTAATTAGGACTTGAGTTTGTTCCAGAAGATTTTTTTTTGTGTGTTATATATATAAAAATGCCTTTTTTCCCCAAATATTTACACACCAACTGATGCAGATCTACTTTTTTTTGTAGTTTGTCATGCGTTTCTAAAACAAATTTTTCCTAATATTTTAATAACATTTGAAAGCACCAGCACAGCATTCTGAAGCTGACATGATAGAAGTATTTCAGTCAGAAGAGACCTACAACGATCATTTAGTCCAACTCCCTGACCAAACTGTAAAAAAAAAAAAATTAAAAAAAAAAATCCTGCAACACAGGTGACTGAGTTGGCCTAAAATATCTGTCTCTGTAAAATGTGGAATTTGTGTTTGTATAAGAGTATTCTTTTTGAGGAGAAACAAAGAGCAGAACTCCATCAACCTCTCTTTTCCCTTATAACCATAGAAAATAACATATTTAAGCATATGTCCTTCAAATCCCAGTGGAAGTGACCTCTAGTTCTAGTGGACACTAAAGGGAAATTTAAAAGATTCCTTTACCCAATCAAATATTTTTTTTATTTTCACTAATTTTCTGAATTCCTTTTTTTTTTTTTTTTTTGAAGTATACAATTACTTGGTTATGCAAAGCATGATGTATTCAATCTGTTAACACTCATGGAAAACAAAATATATGGTTATTATTAGTAGATGAGTGAATTATTTTACTTCTCCCTGTGGACATCTACATGCCAATGGCTGGTTTGTATTTATAATTTTTATATTTATAGCTATTTGCATTTGTGGTTGTGGTTGCATGTGGCATTGTGCCTTCAGAGGTAATATACCCAAACTCTGAATATGTTTTTGAATAGGATGATGAAATGTAAAATGTTATGATCCAGAAGTACTTCACTAGGACCATTTCCCTGCCTTTAGACAGTTCCTATTTAGAGAGGTGTGAACACTTCAAAATAAAAACCACCTTGAGATGCATAATATTAAGGTGAATTTCTTCTTAGATGTTTGTGTTTCATTCAGTTAATTGTTTTCAGCTAACATGAGTAAGAGAAAATTATTTTGCCATTCTCCAAAATAAAGTGTCTGATATAAAGAGAAAACTTGAGTTGTGGATCAAAATTCTATTAAGTTTCTGTAGAGTTACAAAGCTCAGAAGAAACTACTCACTGAGTTAGCAGAAAGAGGGGGGAAAAAAACAAACAAACATTCCTGCAGTAACAAGTTTTTGAAGTAAAAACTTCCCCATGAATATTGAGAACCAAGCCTGCAGGAAAAAACAAGTAGGTTGCTAAACGTATAACTGTGTTATTTAATAAGTCTGTTAAATCAACTTGTTACTTCAGACAGCTGGTTATGTGCAGTAGGCTTGCATATGTTGATGGTATTACACATGATTCACATTACCAAAAAATCTCTTTTTGAACATAGTGAAATGATTGAGTCACTGTCACACCTTTTAAAGCCTATATTTAGTAACGTAATTCAGTTTTAGTAACTGAGAAAGCAGTGTGGTCTAAGATAGTGTCACTATGATTCTTATACTTGGAACCACCTTACTATCTCATACACTCACTGCCTCTCCTCAGAGATTTTGGTTTATTCTTATCTGACAAGCCATACTAGGTGAAGGGTAGACTGATAAACTTCAGGAAGAACAATTTATCTTAAAGGACAGTGCTGCCACAGTACTATCCTGAAGCTTAATAAAACCTTATTGTTCCTCATTTATCCCAGAATTGCTACCATATCCTCTTTCATACATTATTTATTAGCTTCACAAAATTACTATTTTCACTCTTCTTTTGCATGATAGACTATCCATTCTCCTGAGTACCTTATTAATGTTCACAGTACACTGTATCTAGTTTGAGTTTATCTGTCTTAAACATGTAAAAGTAGACCTCTTGTCAATGTTCCAAGCCCCTCTTCACTATAACTTCTAATCAGAGCAGCTCCAGCTGCTTCAAATATTTCATGGTTTTCAAACCAAGGACAGACAACTGTATGTCTTCCCTCTATCTTCTGCATCTGCAGTTCTGGAAAGAAAATATAGTGAATTTTAAATTACAAGTCATCCTAATCAAGAAACACATGTATCCAACATTAAAACATGGTTTTGTTTTTGTGGGTTTTTTTTGGTTGGTTGGTTGGTGTTTTTTTGTTGTTTGTTTATTACCTCTATATTGATTAAGGAAAAAAAAAGTAATAATGTCCTTATGGATTGATTTCTCACATATCTTGCAGGTCAAACATCTAACCAGCAAAAACTGGAAGAAAACAGAAAATGTAGTGCTATCATATCTATCTATCTATGCCTCTGTAGCTGTTAAGAGAATAAAATAGACAAACATGAATTATGATGTGCTTAAGTCAGTAGATGATACCTTTAAACATATAGTGTAAAAATGTATTTTTCCATATAATATTTTGTAGGAAAGGGTCACCTGGTTTTATGGTACTATTCTGTGATGATGTAGAGAACTCACAATAATTAAATTTTACTAAAGCATCGATTTATCAAGTCTTGATTTTATAAATTATGCCGTTTGTACTTTAATTTCATTTTAGCTGATAGCCCATTTATGTGACCTATAACTGCTAACAGCTCCTGTATTTCCATTTGTATTTCTACAGTAACCCCATTTTTTTTTTTTTTTTTTTTTTTCCAAGATGCTTTGTGATAGTCTTTGACAATACCCTTGGCAGCTATGGCTCCCCAAGTGACAAGCACAACATGTTCTGTAGGTCTGACTGACTTCTATTCATATTTGGGTCTAAGCATTTGAGAAACCAGTCACTTATTCAGGCAAGGGGTCTTATGTTTTACATTTCAGAATGTCTAAATAAACATAATGTGAATGCCTTATGAATGAAACAGTCATTATTTATTTTTAGGAACTCACTGATTTCATACACTAAATACTGTTTTTTAAAAGTCTACTTATAATATGCCAGTATTTTAAAGATGCAGAAAATTTAAAAAATTATAAAATATATATATAAGCTGTGCTTTCATTTTTNNNAGCTGTGCTTTCATTTTTCTCTTGGACTTTCAACACAAAGGGAACTTTTGGTTCTAATAGAGTCTTTTGATGTGTTTTTCCTTAGATTAATTCCAGCTTGATTTTTTTCATCCTTTGCAGTGAATATGTTAATAGAATTTACTGAATACAGCTCTTTTTTTAAGTTTCTTTTCTTTTTTTTTTTTTTTTTTTTCCCCTTTACTGTAAGCTGTAAATCAATAGTAACAGATTCCTGGGGCCAAATATGTTGACAGCAGCTTAATCAACTTGTGGCCATGCTACTTTCAATGTCACCTCTAGCCACAAGGCAGTAAATTCTTTCAGAGCATTTTTCTTTGAACTGTTCCACTATATTTTCTCTTTGTTTGTTTTAGAACATAATTCTGACCCCTTCCCTCACAAACTGCTTTTAGTCAGCAGTTTCTTGAGAGTGCCTCTTTCCTCCCAGGCCTCCTTGTCTTCATGTATTTCCTTTATACTTTCCTTCCTAAGAATTTGTACAAGTTCTTTTTGGCAAGATTATTATGCTTGATATTAATAAACATTTTATGCTTGCAAAAACTGTAGTAAGATTGAGGCAAAGTGCTTCCTATTTGTGCCATATATTCCCGTGTCAGATAACTGGCTAAATTACATTCACAATTTCTCAAAAATACTAAATGAAGGAAATTTGTAAAACAATCAATTGGAAATATTATCTTGGACAAAAAGTAATGAAAGGAGAGAAATCAATAGGAATATTCAGTATTTATGAAGATAAACATCTAGTAAATCTTTCCATTTGTTAAGTCATATTGCTATCTGTAACGAATAGTCTAGCAATACATGGTGTTATCACTGGATCATCAACTGCATCTTATGAACATCTAAAGGTCAAAGCTTAACTGGAACAGGTTGATGATCACAATTACTAAAAATGTTTTTAGCAAACATAAAAACTTTAATCAGTCCTCTGAACAACTGAATGTAATAAAGAAAACATCTCAATTCCTCATCACAAAGGAGTGGTATCTACAAGAATAACATTAATTGAAGAAGAGGAAAGTCATACAACTATAAATGTTTCATAAAGCACTACCAACCAGAAGTCAGCCTTACTTTGTTAGGTTTTGTCCCTAAAACTCAGTAAAATATTACGGGTTTTCTCTCTGGTTATTCAACAGGAGTGTTGATCTCAGAAAGGAACATGCAAGCAGGAGTCACTTATTAAAGTTTACCTTTGACATTACTGGTTTAAAAAAATCCATAATCCATGGTTAGAGACATATCCAGTGCCTCATGCCACTGCCCGAAATACCATCATGGGTCTTGAGAAACAAGTATTGTGGCGACATGGCACCCCAGAGCGAATTGAGTCAGACAATGGGACTCATTTCAAAAACAATCTAGTTACCACCTGGACAAGAGAACATGGTATTGAGTGGGTGTATCACATTCCATATCATGCACCAGCTGCTGGGAAGATTGAACGGTGCAATGGATTGTTGAAAACCACTCTGAAAGCATTAGGTGGAGGGACTTTCAAGAATTGGGATCAATACTTAGCAAAGGCTACGTGGCTAGTCAACACCAGAGGCTCTGTCAATCGAGCTGGCCCTGCCCAATCAGAATCCCTTCACATTGTAGATGGAGACAAAGTCCCAGTGATTCACCTGAGAGGTATGTTAGGTAAAGCTGTTTGGGNTTTGTTTTTTTTTTTTTTGTGTGTGTTGTTTTTTTTTGGTTTTTTTTTTTTTTTTTTAGTGGGTTTTTGTTTTTGTTTTGTTTATTTTTTTCCCCTTAACCTTCTTTCTTTTCAAAACAAAACCAAAAACGCCATCACAGATGGGATAAAGTAAACAATCAGTAGTGGATGTGGATACTGGGTTATTTAACTAGGCTGTCCCCCTTCCTAGATGGGACCTAGACATATATTACCTATATCTAACCTTGCCTTCCTCAAGTGAAGAGACTGTTGTTGGTCAGGTAGAAAATCACGTTGGTTTCTGCTGTGCAGTTGCTTGCAATTACACATATTACTAGTTAAGATCCAGGACGTATCTAGACATTTGCAGTCATATATCTCCCTGATTTCCAGAGCCTTCCTCCACTTCCTAAATCCCTTCTTCAGCAAAGGTCTTCATGTACTTTTCAGGACTTTAACTTCATAGATTTCTCTGTCTAAACAGTGTATGTCCAGAACATATGAACAGTCTTCTAACTAATAATTCTGTCTCATTTTTTATTATTTAGAGGATTCAGGGTTTTTCTCTGTAGTCTGGATGTGACCAAAAATATATAGCCAGCCCATTCCAATTATATTTAGCAAGTAGCAAGGAGGCTTCTGCTTGAGACATCAGAAGTTCAATTTTGAACATTTGCATACACATAATTATCTTGTCCCTATCACTGTTCATAATTTGATTTATTTTTTGTCTACTATAATCTTCAAGAGGTTTATTAATTTTGAATGTGATGTTCAGGCGTATTCAGATACTAAAGCCACCTAACATTTAGACAGAGACGCAATTTTCTGATTTGACTTAAGGTGTCAAAAAAAAAAAAGAATCTAGTTTAAGCGGTAACCTCCTTCCTTTTGATCACTCTAGCTTCAATTCCAGCATGTAACGTAAGTCATCATAAAAGAGAAGCTGAAAGCAAATAAGTAGAATTACTAGCTCAGGAACCAAGACCTCCTTCTGAAATGTGCCCTTTGTCCAGTTCAGTCTATTTGTTTAAATCTGTTTCTTCTACATCTAAAGCAAGTACAGGAACTGTGTGTTCTCTGTCAGTGTTTCCTGAAGATTGCTTTAAAGATCCTTTTCTGCCTAGATTTTCATTTCAATACACTCAGAAAGCAAATATTTCTCAAGGTTTATTTTTAAAAATATAGCTCTCCTGACTGTAGGTTAGAAAAAACTGCTGCAATATACAGTGTTTCTAGACATTGTCACACAGGGGTTGTGTTTGGGAAGGAACAAAAGAGTCACGTGTAAACAAAATTATATGTAAACAAAAACATTCTCACATAAGAGAAAGTCAATTCCATTTTTCTCAAGGAGGAAGTCTTTGAGGTCAGAGCCTTTGCCTATTGTTTCTGAAAGTTTTATCTTTTTAATCTTAAGCCACAAACCCTTTCAGCAGGATTTCCACATCACTGCTTTAACATAATTTTGGTGTTGACTGTTCCTGCAAAATTAATTCCATTCCAAATTAAACAAAACTCAAAGAAGTGCTCTAGAACTGAATTTAATTCACAGCAGCTGCTAAAGAACTTTCAGTCCACGGCACTACAGTGGAACTATCTTGGATAAAGCTGCTATGACACATATAATGTGATGTCTTCTCCACAACCTGTTAAAGGTAGATTATACTTTTAATATCTGAAAACATCAAATCATGGGGTGAAACACAAGATGCTTCATAAGAGTACAATTGAAGTATGACACTAAAGTATGCAAACTTTACCTAACTTTGCTTCTTGTTTTCTGATGAAGACCTATAGAGCTACAGATATCTGTAGTGAAATTAATTTAATTGATCATAATCAAGCAGATAAAATATGAAAATACAAAATAAATGGCCCCTGCTAGTTGAAATGCAGTATAACGAATAAGGGCTTCTCACTTAAATAAAAAACCTTTATTTTGTTTCTCCTACAGTGCATATGGTGGAATTTCCACAGTATCTATGTAGGAGGAACAATCTGGAGTGTATAGGGTTTAGCTATTCTAACACTTTTTTATTGTTAGTATAGACACCCAGCATACTTCAGTTGTAACAAAGAGTATTGTTTGGCAGAATTTATGATAATGTAATAAGGTCATAGAAAAAAATCCATCTTTTAATAACTGGTCATTACAGACTGTTGGGAACTAGTTATTGGCATCTGTCACTTCCAAGTAATTATCTGATTCTTAAACTGTAACTTCAATTTTATGAGGATGCATTACTGTATTTGCGTTGAATGTTTGTGCAGCTCAAAACTTTTATCATGTTTGACTGGAGAATGACTTGATGATGTCCAAAAGTAGCAATGCTTGAAAGGCTACTGACTCTGCATTGTGTCCTCAGAAAACAGCAAGTAGTTGTGAAGACAACATGTAACCTCAGCTTAATTCTGAAATTCTATTACATTCTGACACAGATCTTGAAGTGAATGTCACTGTAGGAGCAGAAGACTACTCCTTCTCCCAGATGATTATTTTATAAAGAGATCATAATTTCTATCATTTTTTCATTATATTTTAACTGTTCTGTCTTGCTTGGCTGCATGGAAACACTTAATGAAAGTTGCAGTTGTTTTTGTATAAAAGAGCCTCATTACAAAGAGGGCTGGTTGCATGCCAGAGTTCTATGTATTCCAGCTATTCAAAGTCTGAGTTCAAAGTCGTAAGGCTAATCTGAAAGTGCAGCTATGGAGTGTTTAATTAGTCAATAGACAAACAACGACCTTTTTTTTCCCTTTTTTTCCCCCCACTAATTACTATGCACATTAATAAGTAAGCCATAGGAGACCTGGGAATGAAAAAAAAAAAAAAAAAAGACATTCTTTTTTAAGTTTCTAGGCTTCCTGTTTTGAAGTTTCCCATTGACATTGTATTTAATCTGAATTAACAACCAACTCACATTAACACCTGGATCAGAGTCCCCTTGATGATTTTTACCTCAAAACATGTTATTCATAGCAAGATAAACAAAGGAGAGAAGATGCACATAAGCAAAAGCACAAAGAATGAGAGTAGACAAGATGAAAAACCTTGAATATTTGAAGGAAAGCTGTATGTGATTTTGTTTTCCTAATTCTGATTACTTGTGCCATGTAAAAATGTAAGCCTAAAAGTGTATCACAGCTGCAAGAATTAGGTGAGGTTTTTTTGTTTATTATGGATCCTACTTGTAATTTCCCCATTAAGAAGCTTGTTTCAAATGCATTCACAAATACAAAGAAGTTATGAAAACGTGATTTTTTAAATAAGACCTACATTTTCATAAGTCTTCAATGGATTGACAAAAGTTCATTATGAAGTGTTGCAATTGAAAAAAATTTAGAAACACAATAAGTAGAAAAACATTTTTTTATTGCCAAAAATCGGTATTAACTATTTTGTGCCTTTAACAAACTACCACTTAAAAACTCCTATGTATGAGAGCCTTTTTTCTGTGTAGAAGTACAGCCACTCCTATGCATGAATCTCCTGATCCAGGAAATATATCAGATTACTTTTCGGTACTCTTGAATTACCTTCCTAAATTCATTGTTTACTAATTACTTTTTGTTTTAGACTGATATCAGGTGGGAAAGGATCCACATTATGCCCTCACCTGAAACTGAACTATGATCTTGGATAGCAGTGCGTAGATTCTTCTACTCAACTAATGCTGACGAAACTTAGAGGAGCATACACACTCGAAACTACCTGCACAGGCAAATCAAGAGCACCACAACATTATACACCTTTAGGGTGTGATTCATTTTACCTGAAATGTGATTAAGTTCATCTGAAATCTGTTCGGTTTGTTGTCTTTACATTGAGGAATTTCCTGATACCTAGAAGTGGATGACGTGACTTCATGCCATTGTAATTAATACTATAGGATCTATGACTATATACCGTATACAAGTATTTCAAAGTAAAGCAGTAGAGAGCACAATATGAATCAAGTGTTTGTATTCCAGTCTGCTTTCCTCTTTCTTCTCCAATTAAAATATATTCATCGTACATATACTAAACACCCCCCAAAACATAAAGAACTGCTGCGTGAACTCTAGCATCATCACTATGAACTATCATAATTTCATACTATTTTTTATTATCCCCTGGTAAGATTGGGTTTTATCAGTTATGAGGTCTTTTAGTTTCTCCAGCAAGCAGATAATTTAATTATTTATCATCTCATTAGCATGCTTGTTGATATTAAATACTAAATGTGCAGTTATTTTTGTTGCTTGATAGTGATTTTTACATCTTTTGATCATTTTTGTTCCCCTTTGCTTCTTATCACAAGTTTGTAAGACCCCAATTAATTTTAATTCAATGCCTCAAATATAGATCCTTTATTTCAGTATTATTAGAAGATGAAAAAGACAAAATACAAGAAAAAAAAAATTAGCCTATATTTGCACATCTGCATGAGAAATTTTTAAAAACAAACAAACAAACAAACAAACAAACAAAACCCCTCCACTTTTAAATCTCGTTTCAGTAAGCCATATCGCCAAGAAAATAAACAAGTTACAATTTTTAATATGTTGTGGGGTTGGTTTGATTTTTTGTTTGTGTGTTTGCTGGTAGTGGTTGTTTGCTTTTTAATCTCTGCAGGGGAGGCTTTCCAGAAATTTTAAT
>VXAU01005251.1:879833-935395 GCA_013399695.1 Formicarius rufipectus | reverse complement strand
AAATAAAATACATTAATAGATAAATATTTTTAATTGTGATACTTAATAGAATCAAACAGTGCATTTATTATTTAACTAAATTTACTATTTAATTGTTTCATTTTTTATTTATAATTGCATGCAACTATTTCCATCTTTCTCTCTATGGCTTTTCCCAAAATGCTGCAGGTTGCCTGAAGCTATTCCAATCTTCACTGTAACAGTTTGACATTTTTAGGATGTGCTTATTAGACATTCAGGTGAGAGACTGCATTGCAACACATTCTGTCAATCTCAGAAGTACTTTATGAGCACTGTTGTTATGAATCTTCTCTTCGCAGAATAAAAATTACCAAACTTGATAAGCCTCCTAAAGGCTTATGTTGTATCTGAAAGAAAGAACTAAACAAGAATTCTTTCATGGGTCAATAAATCAACATTTATATGTACAATATCCTTTAATAAAGTAGGTATTCAATCTGTACTACTAGTTACAAGACTGGATTGTTAAAGAGTCCCTTCCCACCTGTCTTAGTTTAGTACCAGATTTAAAATGACTCATCACATTAGATGATCACTGAGCTCAGTGAAACAGAGGCTGATGGAGCTAGAATACCTTTCCCAGCAGTGTCTGACTGTCAGATCATAAAATACATATCTGACAAAGTGGAGGGAGGATGCAATACAATACTTTAAGGTGATATTTAGAGGAAGTGTATTTCAAAAATCATCACTGTGAAGTTACAATGCTAATGAAACACTGTTCCCAAGTGATGGGATAAAGCTGTCCAAAATCCAGCATTTAAGCAGGACAATAACAAATTTCCTCTCCTCCCACCCACCTCCTTGCTTCAGTACTAAAACAATAAGCCATTGTTTACCTCACTTTCAGTATTTATGATCACTATGCAGGATTCAAGTAAAACATAAAGTTGTGACTTCGACACTCTTTCAGTAACAAGTCTTGATGCTTCCAAAAATTTGTGCACTTCTGTATCAGTGCAAGGAAGAACCATTCTAAGAAAGCTTCTTATATCATAACAGCAGAGTGAGAGAACAAGCATTCCATTGGATTCATTTACTATGTCTCCCAATAATTACTTCAAACCACACAATTCAATAATATGGCCATACTGCTTCTTGGAGCTGGTATTATATCTACAAATTTTATCAAAGAATAGATAGTGTATAATTCAAGTAAGCAAATTCATTTATGAAGCAAGATTCTGAGTAAGAACAGAAAATGGATATTGTAATTTACAAAGTGTTTTAATATGTATAATGCTTCTAAGGCCTAATAAAGATATTCTGTATTTTCATTATATTCTATAGCCATGAGTCCTTTCTCTCCCTGCATTGTATAGATCACTCTAGTACCTTTCTCATTTTGCTGGTAATCCACTCTGCTTCGAAAAAAAACCCCCAGTATTCAGCAATTCTGCCAGCTGCATATGAACACTGTTCACCTCTTCTATTTCATCTCAGTTGTCAGTTATGGCAAAGCTTAGACAAAGCCTTTAAACTTTTCAAAATATCTAAATATCTGAACAAAGACAAGACTTTGACATACCATGCAGGAGTGTAGCATTTAAGGTAAATCTACTGTGGAATGAATATTATTCAGAAACCACTCATTTGGCTAAGTTGATACACTTTCTTTCACAGCTTTCACTTTCTCTCAAAAATAAAAGCTCACAGATAGAAGGTAATTTGTCACAATATATTTGTATGCTAATCACCATTTCTGAAACAGGTTTCTACTTATTCTGTTTTTAAATAATTCTCTGTGGAAACGCAAAAAGAGAAAAACATTTCCTGAATGTGCTAAGTGTGAAATTCTTTATCTTACACCATCTACATGTTAGAGTAACTTAGAATTAGTACTATACATTGACATAGTTTTAAAGTTTGTATGCCTTTTAAACAGATGTTACAGTTGCAAGTATATCTATATTCCATCTTATAATCATTAAGAAAAAGACCTCCAAGATCTTTGACTGAACACCACCATGTGTGTGTAGCACCAAACTATACCACTAAGTGCCATGTCCGGTTATTGGTAGAACGTTTTCAGGGACAGTGACTCCACCATTTCTCTGGATAGCCCATTCCAATGCTTGACAATCCTTTCAGTGAAGAAATTCTTCCTAATTTCCAAACAACTTTCCCTGACACAGCTTGAAGTTGTTTCCTCTCGTCCTGTCACTAGTTTCCTGAGAGAGGAGGCCGATCTCTACCTTACTACAATCTCTTTTCAGGTAGTTGTAGATAGTGATGAGGTCTCCCTTGAGCCTCCATTTCTCCAGCCTAAACAAGCCCAGTTCTATCAGTCACTCCTCATATGACTTACTCTCTTGGTGGGTTAACTGGTCATATAAGAAGATCAAGTTTGTCAAACTGGACCTACTTTTCCTTAACCCATGCTGGCTGGGCCTGTTTCCTTGGTTGTCCTGTATGTGCCATGTGATCACACTCAAGATAATGGTAGTCTTGAGATTAGCTCAGTTGATGAGAGCATGGTGCTAATAATGCTGAGGTTATGAGTTCAATCCCTATATGGGCCATTGACGTGAATATCCTTGTTGGGTGTGTTCCAATTCAGAATATTCTGTGATCCTATTCCATAGAGCTCTTAGGCACTGAAATCATGCTGACTGGTCTCTAGTTCCCTAGATCCTATGGGGTTTTAATATCCAGTACACCATGTTAATTGAAAGTAGTCTCTATGGATATCACTGTTAGAGAAATTACTACCTTTTTACCACAGCAATATGCTATACAGACATGAAAAGGTTAAAAGGGTCAGTAGAACCAAATGTGGAAATGGTTATAAAAGCAAAATCAGAAATAGCAAACCTAATATCCTAAATAATTCTGCCACCTCTGTTTTCCCATTTGTATCATTCTTCAACTCAGCTTTTGCATAAATTCGTGTAATAGGAGGTAGTGCAACACACAGTTATATCAAACCTACCAAACAAACCTGAAAATTTGGTCCTAGACCAATTATGTCTTAAAAATTGATGTGAACTAGAGAAACATGCACAAACCCAAGCTTATTCTGATAGTTTAATTCAAGTATTATAATATAAAAAGAATTTTTGTTAGTAACAATTACAGAGAAGCATATCCAATTACTGGTCATTCCCTTTCATAATACAGTCAGAACTGATCTAACTAAATAGTATCTACATATTTCTTTGGTGTTATTCTTACCTTTTCATTTTTGTTGAAAAAAAAAAAAAAGGCAAGAAACAAAACAACCCAAAGCAAACAAACAAAAACCCAGTACATGCATGCAAATGATAAGTCATTAGTATTCCCAAGTTCTTCACTGGAAGGACGATGATGTCAATCTCACTCCATTGTCTGTTGAAGTTTACATATGCTCTACAGCTCACTATTTCTTTATTAGTTCACAATCTATGACTTTTATGTAAATGTTGCATATTGTATGTGTGTTGGGCATTTGTTCTTCATTTCTTTTGTTATCTCTAAAACTAATACCCAACTTTTAAGGTAGCATTTCTTTAATGTCCAGTAGTTGACCACTGATGATTTCTTTGTAGCCCTGGGGATTCTTATCCTTTGTGCAGACTTTCTGGGTGTCTATCCTGTACATTATTACTCTAGAATTATAGATAATTCACTTTCCATACAGTAAGTGCTGGTTATTACTAGCTCTGAGCCACAGTATTAGAAGAGAATTAGTATCCATTAACTACAGAAACATATAAAAATTATTATAACAGTAGGTGTTACACTAAAAAGTTATGTAAAGCTAAAACTAAAATAAATTAGGTAGGATACTGTTAGCTTTTTAACTGCTGTACAGATTGCCAAAACTATTACAGGTAAGCCAAGTTGAGACAAAGCGAAGGGGATCAGTTAAAATTCTGAGCCCTTGTGGACTTAATGCAAAACTGTAGCCTCTGTGTATTGGAGAACAGTAATTTTACATTCATACAATTGAATATGAAATGATAAAGAGCTCTGTTTCTCCTTTAAGAAAAAGCTGTAAGGAGAGGGAATTGTTCTTTCTGTTTTGAAAGAGAAGATCCCAAGATGATGAACTTGTACCTAGACAGAATGCATTAAATTGTTGACCCAGAAATCAGCTCCAGACTCTGGAAGAGTTCTAACAACATAAACCATACTTCTAGCTGCTAAAAAACAACATGGCTCTGCTGAAATCAGTGAAGTGTGGTGTTTAGCAGGACCTGAGGAAAACAGGAAACACACTTTTATATGCAAAACCAATTTTTTCTGGTTGAAACCTGAAGACTCTAATTAATGATTATTGGTCCACATTTAGTTGTTATAGGAGAAGAAAAAAATCAGTACTATGAAAGGCTTTGCACTTCACTTTTCTTCATTGAAATGCTACTTTACAGCCGAATACATGGAGTATCTCACATGTGTTGGATAATTATTCTATTTTTTCTTTACTGATCCAAAAATTGCTTTTGCCCAGTCATAAAGTCCACATTTTCTGAAATGACCACTGGTGGGTTATTTATAGCTATGAGATCTCTTAGATAATCATGTGCTTCCATTTTGTATCATATGTCTGTATCCTTTTAACCTGCACTGTGTGCCTTTCAAAATGCTACTGTTACCATCTCTGTTAGTGTGATAAACATTGCCTTACTCATGATAGTTACTTTCTGTTACTTTCTATGGAGAAAATATATCACATAATTATATAAATATAAATTAAAACTAAAAAAATGAGTAATAATTAACTGTTCATTAGAAAACTGATGATCTAGTTAAACAAGTTAATTTTGGTCAGACAGGTTAAGATGAAACCAGACAAAATAGGCAAAGTCTTCAAGTCCTGAAAAGTTGTACAAAGCCCATTATCTCTTGATAACACTGGCAACTTCATAATTACTGGGCTACAAGTTTTTTGCCGAGCATTTTAGTCTAAATCTTCAGAGATAGACTACAGAGTTCTTGCTAGTTAACAAGTTTGTAGAACAGATTTTGCAAGGTTTAACCCATCACATCAACTAGTGGACAGCTTACCTATTTAGTAGGATTGTAACTGAAGGTTCAGTCCTTGTATCTCAAAACTGTTGCCTGTGCATCCATGGTTGTTTGGCCCTGGCTAAATGAAGTTGCCTAACAAGTGCTCTATCACTCTCATCCTCAGCAGGATATGGAGGAAGAAAATGAGGTAAAAAAATCCCTTGTAGGTCAAGACAACGGGAGTTTAATAAAGAAAAAGCAAAGATTGAGTGCACAAACCAAAGAGAAAAAAAACAAAATATTTTATTTTCTACTTCCCATCATAAGCGATCTTCAGCTCCTTCCTGGGAAGCAACGCTTCAACATGCATAGTGGTTACTCCAGAAGACATTTGTCATAATAATTAATGCCTTTCCTACCACCTCATTTCTCTTAGCTTTTACATCTGAGCAGATATTACATGGTATGGAATATCACTTTTGGTCAGTTTGGGTCAGCTGTGCTGATGATGTCTCCTCCCAAGATCTTGCCCACCTCCAGTCAAGTGGTTGGGGCAGAATTTTTGAGACACAGTGCTGATACTGTGTGAACACTGCTCAGCAGTAGTCAAAACGTTGGTGTGTTACTGGCACCTTTCTAGTTACCAATACACAGCACAGCATGATAAGGGCTGCTGTAGAGAAAATTAACTTCATCTCAGCTAGAACAAACACAGCCTCACAGGCTCAAGGTTTGTAGCAATGAGACTTCAATAGTTACAGGTGAGTAAATATCCTGCTATGGCCACAAAAAAAGAATATACCTAGTACTTCAGGACATTGCAGAAGTTTGTAATTCACTCCCACTTCATGCTGCATTCAGATACTGCAAATTGTATTTCAAAAGTTTACAGACTTTCAGAAATAACTAGGTCCCAATCCACAATTGAAGAGAAGAGCAGTGATTTCTGACACGATTTTAAGAGCAATTACTGGAAGTATGTTCCCTGGGTCATGCTAGGTCTATAAAAACTAAAGGACACAAATAATAAGAATTCTTCCAAATCTTATGTGCATTTTTGGTACAATCCCATCAGTTCAGTGGCCAAGCTGCAGGCCTTTATCCTATATCACACAATTTCCACTTCTGTTTTATGTTTTACTCTCTTGTTTAACATTCATCCAACTCATGAGTGGTGCTACACCAAAACGAATACATATCTTCCCTGAAAACTAAAATGGCAAATTGACCATTCAAAAGAACCTGCAGTCAAGAATACCTAGCAAAATAAGGATCTGTATTCAGGCTGAAATATGCAGGAGCATGTTCGGTTTGAAACACCCGTTCTGAAAGTGTTCAAAACACTTGTTGGCCTTCAGTCTTTAATTGATACTATCTAAGAATGGGAACAAACCACATTTACTGTTGTGTGAAAACCATGTCAGCTAAGTGGGAACAACACTTTAACACTTCTTACTAAGGTAATATTGCTAACATATTGTTTAGGGACTGGTATTTTAATGTTGACCTTTGTGATTTTATGTTGTTTGTAGTAGTAAAGCTACTATTTCTCAAAGTAGAATAAATATCTTAGCTTTTTCAAGAGAAGAGACATAGAAAAAAAATCTAAATCAATCTGGAGTAATCTGGTATTAAAGCAGAGCCCAAGCCAGGGTAGGCACTCTGACTCTAAAAATTTCATAAGAATTTTAAGACAACGGAAACCAGAAACTTAAAGCTGGGTCTCATGGAAATGCATTTCTACATGCATTCTTCCTCAAGGAAGCAGATGAGTACTTCTAGAATACTTCTATAGTGACTAGCTTTTATATCTGAAATATAGATATAAAAGAATTTTAGATATTTTAGAATACTTCTATACCTTTGGTATAATTGCATTTTATGTACTATATTTGCATTATATAAAAATACAGATTAAAGCCTTAGAATTTGCTGAAGAGTATTCCAGCACACACATTATACCTTTCTGGAATTGTCAGAAGTATAAATATAATTTTTTAAAAGTGATAAGAGAAAGTCACTCTCCATTTTCTTCCTGTAAAGCTTTTCAGTGCTATATAAGGAAAATAAGCTAGATTCACAGAGCAATGAAAAGAAAAAAATGTGTTTAACTGACATGATGAGTGTCTCTGACACTCATTTAAAAGAGTGTCTTGTATAATGCACAGATAGTATTAAGATAAAATGGGAATGAATATGATGCTATCATTTTCATAAATAGAATGCAGATTTTCACCACCACAAAAGAACCCCTAAACTATAGGTCATATGATGCTCTTCACTGGCTTGAAGGGGAGCCTACCTTTTCTCTGCAGACATGTTTTCACTTCCAGACACAGGAATATCATCTATATTTAACTTTAGTCTGAATTTTTCTGAAATCTATTCTCTAAGCAGTGCAGAAATGTCTATTCTCTACACTGTAAGAAATATTTCAACAGTGTTTTAAAATGATTACTGGATTAATCAGTTTCATTCAAGAGTGAAAGGAACCAAATGTCCTACAATGACATGTGCCTGGCTATTCATACAGTTAATAGACTATATATAACACTAAAACAACTTTTTCCAAATCTCAGGGTATAAAGACAGGTATTTGCTAGGCTTATGCAACAACAGGTACAAATAGCAACCAGTTCTAAGTAAATGTTCTACTTCAGCTTTAAAATTTCAACTTTATAGATGGCTTTTTTCATTTTTTTTTTATTGTTGTCTTTGTTTTATGGGTTTGTTTTGTTTGTGTTTTATTTGTTTGTTTTTCTTTTTAAAAATTCAACCTGGTAAGTTTACTTTGTTCTGCATACAAATAGTTTAAAGAACAACATTTAAAAAAATAATCTCTGTATCCTTACAGTTTTCTACCAACAATCCAACACCATTTTCTAAAATAATTTATTCAAAGAAAGAGCATTCTAGTTTCCATGATTTCCCAGTATCTGTTCTTAATAGATGACAAACTATTTGATATATTTTTGTAGCTCATAATATTACAAAAAAAAAGAAGCAAAAAACAACTAGCAGACTTGAATAAAATTTTACAGAATAAAAATGGAAGAAAATAATCCCTTTAGTGAAGATTGCATTTTATAGCAAAAGTGAAACTAGTAGTAACAAAATGGTTGAAATTTATTCATTTTTCAACACAACATTTTTCTAAATGAAAATCTAGGCTAGAACCCTTGACAACAGGAAATTTTGTGTGAAATAATGTGTACTGTACTTGTGTAAAGCAGACAGACAGCAGGTAAGTAAAGGAATCTCTGTGGAACATCTATTTTATTGCTAAGTGCAAAAATAAGCAAAAAAGTTCGGCTAATAGAACTTACAGAATTTTTTTCCCCTAGAACTGCAATATGAATTAATCAACATACAAGAAATGTTGAATTCCTCATATGTAAGCAAGACTAAGCAGATAAATTACTCATAAAGTTTATTACTTATACAACATAGCCCTTTGATTCCCCCCCATTCTACCACTATGCTTCAGTCTCCAAAGTATGATGGGGCAAGCATTTTCTCTATATCAAAGACTAAAGAAAACAAAAGACTCTGACAGTAGCATCACATTAGAAGTTGAAAAGTTTTACTTATAACTTCAAGTGCCTCTGCCTTTGAAACCTTGAAAAAAGCACAACAAACTCCACACAACAAAATCCTCAACTCTCCCACATCCCTGCTTTTACCAAACACTGCCCAGTTTAAGTATCTTCTTTACATACTTGCTTTCAAATCACTTAGCCATATGAGAGCACTTTTTTCAGTATTGTGAATGAGTTATTACACTGATTTTATTAGCATCTTAAACGGATTATAAGTAAAAAAACAAAAGATTGGATAATTGTTGGATATAAAGTAGCATTCATAGTTTCTGTAGGTCTAGAAATTATGGAATACAGTTTTACAGGGTGTCATTCTATCACTGTTTTATAAAGAAACGTGAAAATTAGCCAGAAGTCCATTTCAGACAGAGCTATTTTTAATTATTTTAGCATTTTTTCAGAAAGCACACTAAAGCCTGCTAGAAAGTTGTAGAAATAGTAGTTTAAGCAACTGAAGTAAAAAAAAAAAAAAAAAAAAAAGTTAAATTGCTTTAAACCATATTTGTAGGTTTTATGAATAAAGTATCAGCTCTAAAGAGCAAAGCAGAAAATAGCAGTACAGAAAGTCTTGATGGTAGGGAAAAAAATGGTATTTCCATCTGAACAGATGTTTCTTTGAAAGCTTGTTGCAAGTACAACGTTTTGAGAATTTCAGTCAATGAAAATATGGATTTTGCTTAATCAGGTGATTTTTGTCAGAGAAATATGAAATTAAGAAAAGAGCTTGCAGCTGAATTATGGGTAGCTAGATTTATAAAAAGGTTTTTGCATTGCAAGGACAAGAATATACAATGAATTTAAAAGTTTCAGACATGGGAAATGCTTTCAGGGCCAGTTTTACTTTAAAGCTATGCAGTTAATAAACTGAGGCCATAAAGAGGCCCATTTTACAATAAAATGCAGAGAAATTTGTTTTAAAAAAAGCAGCAAAGATTCCTGCCCAAAAATCTGTGACCAAAGATCTACACTTGAAATTGTAGAACTCACACAACGATATAACAGTTAAAGTTGGAAGGGACCTTTGGAGATTATCTAGCCCAACCCCTCCGCTTAAGCAGGGTCACTTAGAGCCAGTTACCCAGGAACATGTCCAGCTGACTTCTAAATATCCCCAAGGATGGAGACTCCACAACCTCCCTGACAAACTGCCAAGGCTCAGACATCTCCTCAATGAAAAAGTGCTTTCTGATGTTCAGACAGAACATCCTGTGTTTCAGTTTGTGTTGATTAAGTTCTTTAAAATTATTAGAGAGATGCCTCTGCCTGAATAAAGGTGCTAAGAGGACCATATGCCAAAATCCGTAGTACAGATTTTTATTTAACAACAAATTTGAGGAAGAGAGAGTTAGAAAGAAATAGGGAAAAGAGAGTGGAGGGAGGGACTGAAAGAGAGTGACATAGAGACCTATTACCACCACTGTGTATTCTGATAGTGTCTCATTGATCCTCTTCTTGTGGTCTACTCAGTGGTGAGAGTCCCATTCTTGTGAAAGTGTTGTTTTCAGTCTGGATCCCTCAAGGGAAGCCCAGTGTGGTGAGGGAAAAGGCCTGAGTGGTGAGAAGAAGCAGCCCGGTGATTAGCAAAGTCTAGAGTGGTAAGGGAAGACTGTGGGTAAGGGCAGGAAACTGTGTTTTTTTATTTGGCTTAGACTAGGCAAATATGCCCATAGAACCTCCCCTGGGACAGGGAATTTTATAACAGATGATGTAATAGTGGTTAACAGGATATTTCAGGAATCTTTGACACCTTCTAAGATGCTACAGCTGCCTGTTACCTCAGTGCAGTTGAGAGCCTTTTGGACACTTTCAGTCAATTGATCCATAGAAGTTACTATGGCAATTGGATTGCCTCTCTTAGGGCACTCAGTACCTCAGCCCAATAGACAGTCCTTTGGGTGAGGGACAAGGGAGCTCTTTTACTTCCTGTGGTTAAAAAAAATGACAGTTCTCCAATATCCCTAGTGTCTGTTTCTGTTAGCATAATTTGGTCTTCTCCTGTAACGGAGATTTTTCACACATATTCTGTCTCAAACTCTTTTTGAGTGTGACTATATTCTTTCTGTGAATTAGTCAATTCAGTAGGAGTATAGGACATTACTTTGGTAATAATGCAAGGGAAAGCACCATTTGTTCCCCTATATTAATATTCTGTTTCAATCATCAGGCAAAACTTTTTCATATCCAATTGGTCTAAATGTTTTTGGTCCTCTTTAAAATCTTGTTGAAAACATAAAGGATCCTTATGGACTCCTTTAGAATCCATCATCTCCAAATGCTCAATGAAAGCTGTTCTGAGACTTTCAGAGTGAAGCCCTTCCTCTTCTAATTGATCTTGTAGCACTTTAAATAAATCTTGAACAGAATTTAAGGTCTCTGCATTTTTGCTATTCCATTGTGATTTTTCACTTATAGCAGTCAAAGCTGCTCCCAGTACAGCACAAACAACATGTTTACCTTTTCTTCATTGCAACATTTTATCAGCTCTCCAACTAGTTATGTGGTCCTCTATTGCCAGCACATTATCCCAATTTTCTTGAGCTTACTTCATCCCTTGGGGGAGTGGAGTGACTATCAAATTTTTTGAGGAAGGACAACAAAATATTTTCTTTACACTGGCCACCGAGGGCTGCAATTTTCACCCAAAAGTCCTCACAAAAACCCCTCAGAGGAAGCTGTGGCAAAGTTTCCAAGAGTTCCTACAGAATGGACTACTCCTAGCCCCCTCAGAAGAAGTGGAAACCACACTATTTTCAAAGGCACTTTGGGTCAGAGAACATTTATCCTGCTGACTATGCCAAAAATGTTATGATCTGGTTCTTTAAAATGTGCCCATGACCTCTTGTCACAGTACACCACTAAAAAGAGCCTCTCTATTCTATTTGTACTCTTCCATCAGATATTGATGTATATGGATGAGATTTCCCCTTGAGGTTTCTCTTCTCCAGGCTAAACAGTCCCACCTCTCTCAGCCTTTACTCAGACAAGACACATACCAGTCCCTTGAGTATCTTAGTGGCCAAGACCTGGACCCAGCATTCCAGATGCATCTCATCAGTGCTACTCTCTCACCTCCCTTGATCAGCTGAACACTTCCAATGCAGCACAGGAAGCATTGTCAGTCTTCTTTGCAGCAAGGGCACATTGCTGGCACAACATTCAACTTGGTGAAACTCATCCTTTTATACAAACTAAATAAAATATAGACATAGTCACAGCAAAAATTACTCTTGGCAAACTTTTCCTGAAAACAATCTCTGAAAGCTCGTATCGATTTATCATGTAAGAAGAGGAACTGTACTGAAAATATTCTGACACACCTTCGGACAAATAGCTTTTTCTTTTTATAACTGCATCACAGCCTATCCCCTTGATGCAATTTGCTAGACATTTTTTTTCTCTTCTCTTTCAAGCTGGTGATTCCCAGTGTAAAGAAAACTCTTTTTGAACTAACTTCTAAGTCTGTGATCTTGTGCTTTCTGTATTAATTTCAATGCCATTGGAGTATTAACATTATCTTATTGGTACCTCTACCCCAGTAACAACTCTTCAAGTTCAAAATGGTAATTAGAACTTCCTGCTTGGAAATCTGTGTTTTAAAAAACCTCCTTATTTGTTTAGGTTATTAAATATACTCTTTTTTCTGAATGCTAGGAGGTCAAAATTTATCCTCATATTACTTTTCTGTCTCCTCTCTCACAGCAGCCAAATTGGATCTTAGAATCTATTAATGAAATAAAATAGCAATTATTCAAGGGATAAAGCTTTTGTTTTGACATGAAAAATACAGGATCAATTAATTATTAATTTCCATGTATTTCATGGTATAGGAAATTTGGGATTTTCTTACCAGCCTCTAAAATCAGACATATTACCAAAGACAGTTGTCTCTTTCCCTCAACAATCGATCCAGATCTGATGGGAGAGAGGGGTCAGACACTCAATTCCTTTACATTTCTTTGGAAAATGAGATGAACTAACCCTGAAAGTGCCCCTCTGCAATTTAATCACTGAGAAAGCTAAAACTAGGGTTAATTTAAATTCGATGCTTAATTTGCAAGCAGTTAAGATGATGTGAATCTTCTCCATGTCCAATATGATTTATTGGATAAGAATTTCAGTTGATAGTTAAGATACATGTTCTCTACTTGTTGAAATTGAAATAATTTATAATAGATTTCTCTGAAAATATTAATAATTTTTGTGATTTGTATGTGAGGAATACTATTCAAGATGGACAGAAGGAGAAAACCACGGAATTGGAAATTCCAACAGAAATACTGGAAGGGACCACAGTGAGTCATCTACCTCCTCAAGCAGAGTCATCCCAGAGCACAATGAACAGGATTGCATCCAGATGGTTCTTGAACATCTTCAGTGAGATTCACAGCATCTCTGGGCAATCTGTTCCAGTGCATGGTCCCACAAAGAGTAAAGAATTTCTTTCTCATATTCAGGTGGAACTTCCTGTACATCATTTTCCGCCTTTTGCCTCTTGCTCTATTGTTTGGCACCACCAAGAAGAGTCTGGTTCCATCCTCTTGGCACTTTCCATTCATATACACATTGAAGAGGGCCCCTCCCAGTTCCTAGTAGTCTGCAATAACATCCACAGAAATATTTAGGAGACTTTCCTAGGATTGCAATAGAAATTTGATCCATCCCTTTGTATCTAGAATAACAATATAGTGGTAGGTATCCAGCAGTGAAAAATAGGACCATAAGCTCTGGGAAATAGTTTTCAATCCACTGACTCATCTCAGTGTTATTACCACAGGGATACTGGATCAACATTAAACTGAAGTCAGTTCTCTTGCTGTGATCTGAAATTCACTTGGAAAATGTTAATGGTGAGTAGTAACTCTACCTGTGCCACACTTCCCCACATCTATCTTTCTGTTCCCATTTATACTAGGCTCATCACTGACAAAGAAAGGGGATAATGAAAAGGCTCAGATCTCTGAGTCTCTGTGACTCAGGTGGTGATCAAACCACCTGCTAGCTGAATGAACTGACACACATATATGCAGACACGTTTGTAGGAAAACTCCAGGAGCTTCTAGCCTACTTTATGGGAGTACTTAGGCCAAATGCTTATAGATGCAATGCTTCCAAAGACATTTTTGGCAGCATCAGCTGCAAGCAATTTCTCAACAGCCTACTTATATGTAAGAACTGTCTAGTCTAGTTTTCCCTGTAGGTTTGTCTTACAAGGAAGTTTAATCAATCAACTTCCCCTTCCCTCCAATGTCCTTCTTGCGTTAAATCATTCCTTTTTGCACAAAGGTTGTCCTGCACTTCTTTAGTTCTCTGGCAATATACAGGGAGAGGAAAATAGTACCAAAGATGCAACCAACTTGATTGATTTGGGTCAGGATTCATTAGGAAACTGTATGTTTATAATTTTTACTGTTTTAAAACATGGTTGATGTCTTTCTGTTTTGTTGAAAATGTGATTTGGTTTTTTTAAATAAAATCTTGCAATTCTGCTTTCTTGATCTGAAAAATTTCCCTTGAAAAAACACTTATTTCTTTCAAAAACAGAATGTAGGCATTATATTAAAGTTTCATTAACTTGAATTCTAAAAATCTACTAAGATTTTTTTTGTTAGTTTTTTGTTTGTTTTTTTTTTTTTATTTTGGTTTGGAGGGGTGTATGTTTGATTTATTGTTTTGGGTTTTTGTTAATTTTTTTTTTTTCTGTGTGTGTCTGTGTTTTTTGTTTGTTTGTTTGTTTCCCTGAGAGAAAGGGCATCCTCAAATATTATAAGTAATTTACAATATTTCCAGATGTTTGATTATGGTTTTTTACTTCAGAAAGCAAATGAACTAGAATAAAAATATATGAATATTCACTTCTCAAAAATTCTGGTTCATAGCTCTGTATGAAGCCTCTAGTAGCTATTACTATTCACTTGGCATCATAACTGACATTTAAGAGATACTATAGAAGAGAGGCATACAGGTAAGCAGCCTGACTTAGACACTTTTATATCCTTATGCTTTCTTTTAATCCCATCTTTGTCTTGTGAACTTCAGAGGATAGAATATTTCATCACAGTTATATGTCAAAAACCCAATTATTTGAGTAATTGCTTCTTGAATTACTGAAAAAGCCTTTCTGTAAACTATGGAAAATGAGTGAATACAGATTACAAAATAGAATATTTTTAAGATCATTATTTCAAGCAAGAGATCAACACTAATCTGACTGTGAAAGAACCACAGAACTGCAAATACTATTTCTAAGTTCCTCTTTGACACTTTAATTTCTTAAAAAGTCTAAATTAAAAATAAAAAAACCAGATAAATTCTTCAAGCAGAATTTGCTTAAATTTGATTTTTAAAAGTATTTTAGAGATTTAAAATTTAAATAATCAATTTTTAATGCCTACACAAGTATTCGTCCCTCTTTCTTCGTTAGCTTTAGAGGAAATGTGTAGGAGGATGAAGATACACAATCTGTGGACTGATGAATTGAGTAGGGCTTAAGGAATTACAGAATAAAACCAATATGAACAGAAGCTCTGAAAATATGAAATACTAATAATTGAGAAATAAAATCTATATCTCATCTATGTATGCACTAAATGCTATTACATGCATGCTATTACATGCAGACATGTAATAGCTTTTGTGACTTTTTTCTTTAAAGTTCAATGAAACAGGCAAAGTCAACTTTTCCCAGAGGAAGACAGGAAATCAGGATTCACCATCTTGAACATTTCTTTATAATAACATACACTTCAATAAGAATTTATTTGTTACTCTGTCTCAAATAATTCCCAGAAGCTGTTGAAGGGGTGGGAATGACCATCAAGGGAATGTATACCACATAGCAGCATCACTGCAGGCACTGCCAGAATAAACAGTGTATCTGGCATCTAAGTCATAGGGGGAAATTTGTGACAAAGAGTTATTTAATAAATTCAGATAAAGAATGGAAGGAATACATTTCAGAATATCTGAAAAACCTGAACAACTCTTTCAGAAAACCTTTACCTAACCATCAGTTATTATTGTGGGCTTTCAAGAGTATTGAAGTAGTTTCATTGCTTTGCTTTTACGTAAGTCTAGTACATGAAAGCTTTCAGATCCACAAAATATGAAAAATACAACCCAAGGGTAAGAAATAAAGAACTATTCCCTTCACCACTCTCCATTCTTTGTATAATTTAACAATTAAAAAAATAATAAAATCTTGAACTTGTAACATCTTGTGCATTCATATACATCTCTTTCACAGTCCTGTGGAAAATAAGAATTGAACAGCTTTTTGTAGGATTGTCTTTTAGACACGGACTGGTGAGTTAAACTGTGTAGCAAGAATACAGAAACATATTTCTTTCTAGAAGACAATTAGGGAGTTTTTTAGGTGTTTTTTTTTTGTTTGTTTGTTTGTTTGTTTTGCCCTTTTTTTTTTTTTTTTTGCTTTGGTTTGTATTTTTGCTTTTTTGTTTGGTTTTTATTTTTTTATGTTTTCCTTTTTTGCTCCTCCAAACTTTAATGCTACACATTCTTTTTAAGAGAAGAATAATGACATAAACTGTTGGACAAGAAAGCATCGTTATCATTTTGTATTTAATGAGCAACTAACTCTTGTGATGAGGTAATTGGGTGCAGTGACTCTGCAAAAAGAACATCATTCTGACATAATCTAGAGTTCATTTATTAAACTTTTTTAGTATAGTTATGGACAGCAATATCTAGACAAGTGGATTTATCCTACATAGCACATACTACATCCTACAGCCATAGTCCCTGTCCTTCCAGACTGGGTTAGACAAGCAGCAGAGATGTGTCCATTCTGGAACAGGCAGAGGTCACCAGTATCAAGGCCATGTTTCTGAGAACGCAGCTGTGCTGGGCATCACAAAAGACATCACATAATAAAACAAAGGTTTTCTAATCTATATATATTTTATTTTTTTTTTCAGGCCTGACATCCTTTATTTGAGCAGTGATTTTGGGTAGACTTTATACTATGTCAATGTTTAAAATTAAATTTGTGACAAATTTTTTAGTGACAGTAAGCCAGATAACCAGTCAAGACATTACACATACAGGTAGTTTCAGATTTTTTACTGTTAGTTTCATAAGAAACCTTTACAGCATAGTCCAATTACATCACTGGAGATTAAATCAGGCAGAAGGGTTCATGTTAGTTTGTCCTGAAACTGTCAGCTATGAAGTAAAATAAGAAGTTACAGGTGCATGACAAAAATCAAGGTAGGCAAAGATAACCTTTGGTTGTTTGTCATCAGTTCTTCAGTTGGAGTCTTCACCACATCACATCATGTCTATTTACCATCCTTAGTGATCTACATTCGTAGTGTCTTACTACTTGAATGTGACATGTATGCAATGCCACATTCCTAGGCTGCCTAGGTTTTGACTATTTCCTGACACAAACGCTTTAATGTTTAGGACCATTAGAAAAAAAAAAAAAAAAAAACAGAAAAATTGTAAACATAACAGTTTTGCATTGGTTAGCTTGTATATTGTAGCAGCACAGGGAAATAATAGATGTGTGATAGGTGATACTGATGTGATACTGAAGAAAGAAAAAAGATCTGTTCTTTAAGTCCCAATCTGAATGAAGGGGAAATAAGAAATTGCAGCCCTACTTCTCAGCATTAAACAACATATTTTGTTACAGAGGTAACCCAATATGGGCAAAGTTTTGGTCTTTTATTTTGATAGATGTGATGAAAAATAACTTTTCAAATGAACAAGAAGATTTAAAAAATCAAAAGGGAAAATTTAATCAGGAGAAACAGGTTGACAGGAAGAATAAAAAAAATATTTAAAAATATACAAAAGTTGGAGGGAAATTCCAGTGGTGAGTGCAAGATTTTTCTTAACAGTAGTTACATCATGGACAGTTATTAATGCATTATACTGCTCTATTCATTGATATAGTTTTCCAATTTCATACCATCTTCATTTTCCAAGTTATTATTTCAAATTCTATAGATTGTACATTTAAAAAGTGTTGATCCAATTCAAATTCTGCAATAACATTACATGTCATTCTGGAAGTTTTATATATCAAAAGATAAACCAGTTAACTATGACAGTCAATAGGTAACTATACTTAAGAGTTTCATTCATATTTATGACCCATCTATTTTAAACTTTTAACCACAGAATAGTTGACAGATCTGTTTTATTTGTTTTCTTAAGTCTACAAACTAATCAAGCTTTTTCTCTTAGCTTTCATTTTGTTAAACTACACATGTACTTTGACTTCCATATTAAGAGGCTCATTCATACACCTTTTATTTCCATATACTTTTGAATAGTCACTCAATTTAGGTACATCTTTCTATAGTCTATAATCTATATCAGAACTATTTCAACAATTGTTTTTTTCAGCCTTAATTTTCAAAATGTATGTAAGTTTTTTTTTTCACCCCAGCTCTTTGGTTCATACCTGTATCCAATTACATTTAAAAAGAAATCTGTCTATATCACTGATTTAACTATAAGAGTTATTAAATTCTAAAAGCAGACTTAGAACTGATATTTACTTCTACCATAAGATGCTTTCTCACCTATATTAAATCCCATTTTAATACTTCATTATATATAATGTGGCAAATACAATTTAAAATAAGTTTCAGGCATCTTTAGCTATTAGCATCAGTTGATTTTAGAGATGTGATGAGATTCCTCCTTTTGAGAGATGGAAGTTTTATTCTGCAATACTCAATAACATAAAAGAGACACTGTCACCTTGTTGTCAGCATGCCCTATGGCCATTGTAGCATATAATAGGCTTTCTGCTCTGTCTTCTAAGATATTGATCCAAGAATGACTTTAAAATAATTTGCTTCCAAGATTATTAAGCATTTAGACTGCCAGAAATTCAAAAACAAACAAAACCCACCAGGTAGTCCTACCTTTGACAGCATTTTACTCCAGCTCCTGTTCAACCCAAGCAGGCTCGCTAAATAAGTCAACAAAGTAATTTTTACATCTTAAATATGCTAAATCTTCCCTAAAGTCTTCCAATTCTCAGCTTCTTCTTTTTATAATCCACACTTTTGGCAGTATGCAGATTTTAAATAACTTTGTGATATTGTTTGTATTCCCAGTAATAATCCTTTACATCCACTTTAATTATTATGGGATTTCAGCACTTATTTATGTGTAACATCATTTGCAAAAAAGAAGAAGAAAATAGACCCCTCAGAAACTTTGTTTCTTGCCTTGGAGTTCTCTCCTTGCTGGCTGTATTATCATCCACCATGAATTATCTTGAAGTAATTCACTATAGACCACAATCCAAAGAGAGTAAAATCTCTTTGCCAAATAACTTGCATCTTGTTATAACACAAAAGTAACTTTCCTGGTGCAGGATGAATCCATTCTGTCTAATTGATTCTGGGTTTAGTTAAAGGTATATCACATTGCTATGTGCTCTACTACATTTTGTTTGCATCGAACAAGTACATAGTATGTTAATTCATGCTTTTACCTAGACACATAGCTACTCTGAATGTTATTGCTTAGGAACTGCTATGATGAATAAAGAATTCTGCAATTAGAAATCACTGCTGAGAAGCTGTAAACAGGAAAGACATGCACTGAACAGACATTCACTTCATTGGGAGAGATACTCATCTGCTATCCTTACATTACAAATGCCACTGAGATAAATATCAGAAACAGAATGTTTTGCATTTTCTTTTTATAAGTGCAAATCTTCTTTCATAAACATAAGATACATCAATTAACAGATCAATCATTATATATTTCCATGACTATATTGATTTGTTTGGACTACAAATTTCAAATAAAATGCTGATAACCGAAATTAAATAGAATACCAAATGCTAGTTTTACTTATCTTCATACCTAAAATGTTCTTTCTCAAAGACACTATACACCACTGTAAGGAGAAACAAATACTTTCAGTGAATACTCATAATATGGTGAATGGACAGCTGCACAGAGAAGGCAAAGAACTTCTTAATTACTAGAAACGAGTGTTGAATCCCTATCAAGGAATCTTGAAAACAGAATAATATGCTTTTAAGTTCAAGGACAAGTAGTAACAAATTATGTCAATCCAAATACTGATCTACTTCAGCCCCTTGGTATCTTCTGTTTTACTTTGGTTTCTAAATGAAGACACAAACACCTGTTTTTGCAGCAGGTGGTATTTGTTTATTATAGCTCTTCCTGCTGAGTTTTAATCAGCCTGCAGCTGCAGAATCCTAAGTAATGGCTATAGTACCAGATTTTCATATATCAGCATTATGGTCCAGAGAAAAATTTTCATACTTCATTTCCATCATATGTTACCAATCATGTAATTTTCTTCACACACTCCAAGTTTCTAATTAAAGGGCACATTCATGTACAGTGCTGGTAAAGTAAGTTTTGAATATTGTGCCCTGAGGGTGTTATTCAGTTATATTGTCCTATTGCAAAATCTCCAATTTTTTGAATAAGACTCCGAAACCTCTGCCAGTTTATACCCTTGCCATTCTTTACTTTGAGAAGTATTGTTCAGGGAGAATCAAGAAGCTTAAAAGAAAAAAAAAGTCAAGGGACAAATTAACAATATGTAAATCCCTCTATTCAGATGCAATTGAAAGAAGAAAAAGGTACTCATGAGACAGGAGAAGTAGGATAAAACTTTCTATGCAGAACTATAAGGTTAGAACACTGAAGTAACTATATGGAGGCATTAAGAAAGTGTTTCTATGTATTGAGATACACTTTAACGTTTTGATCCTTAAAAACAGTGTCTTCTATTCATGATGAGCATGCAATGTAACTGAGTTAAATTTATTGCCATTAATAGATTGAAGTTATGGGCTTCAGACTGCTAGATATTTTGCAAAAATGTTATATTAATTTTTCTAGTATTAAAGCAACTATTCAAGAAGTCTTACAGAATACAAGAATTTGTTTAAAATACAGGAATATAAAGGTTAAAAAAAGGTGAGATTTTACTATGTGGAATGATGTAGAGTAGACTCAATGCAATGAGAGTGAATACAAAAAAAATCTCATGCAGATAAAATTTTATTCACAGTTCAAATTGTACTTTTGTTTGATCAGGCAAAGAAAGTTTTAATGCCTTCTTTCAACATTCTTTCTACACTATGTCAGGAGTTTCTACTTCTTTAATTGCCATTTTACATCTGGAGCACTTTATTTCTTTATAGAGATGACATAATCCCCTTGTAATCAAAGAAATCAGATTGACCACAGAATATATGTATATGAGAATATAACAAGAGAATATTATGACACTAAGATTTACTTGCCATTAGTATGGCACTCAGATTTTAGAAGTAAAATCAGGCCATGCAAAACTGCCCAGATAAGTATGAAAGATGAATATCAGATAAACTTTGTAATGTTTAACAGAGTGTGCTATGTTTTAGTATCTCACCATGGTGCACTTGAAAGGCAAATATTACCTTACTTTATATCCCAAAAACATGAGATACAAACCACATTGAAAAACAATATATAAGCTCATAGTCAAGGTGTAGCTACAGAATTTTTCTGAATTCAGATCAGAACTGTGGTTTTTAAATAAGCTTTCTCATAATTTCTATTTTCTGAACTTGGCATTAAATTTTAGAATAAACTAGATTTTTTCCAGATGCAACTAAACTGATAGATATGCTCCAGAAGCAGAGTAAAATCCTCTGAATTACACTCAGTGCAGACACCGGCTTTCAGTAGCAACAGAATCTCTCCTTCTCCCTGAGGCAATTGAGATGAACCCAACTCAATACCCTTGCTGGCCACTGGACTCGATATAATAATCAAAGACCATACAACATGCTCTGTGCCATACTGCTATTTTTCATCATCAAGAAGAAAGGGGACATTCTGGCTTTGTATACTTCCCTTTGATTGGTATGAGGGAACAGCTTCTGGAATTCTCTCAATAGTCATTCTCTCTCTTTCAACTCTCATTTCACTCCAGGAGGAGGTCACTTAAAGAAATCACTGTTTCTGCTACCACCACAAACATCTGCAACTCTGCTAATATGCTCAGCAGCAGCCAAGGTCCTCGGGGGACCACAGTCCCTGGCCCTGCAGTTCATTATGACTCATCTTCATCTGAAGAGGTGTTTCAAGTGTCCTCAAACTTTCCACTGCACTACATAGACTTCTAGGATTGAAGGGAACTTTAAAGATCCTCTAGTCCAACCCCCTCGCCATGAGAAGGCACACCTTCCACTAGACCCTCATCCAACCCAATCCTGAATGTTTCCAAGGATGGGGCACCTACCACCTCTTTGAGCAATATCACCCTGACTGTAGAAAATTTCTTCTTTACATCTATTCTAAATCAACTCTCTTTTAGAGTAAAACCATTACACCTTGTCCTACTGCAACAGGTCCTTCTAAAAACTTTGTCCCAAGCTTTCTTAGAGGCCCTCTTTAGGTACTAGAAAGCTTCTCTAAGGTCTCCCTAGAGCCTTCACTTCTCCAGGTTCAACAATGCCAGATCTCTTAGCCCATCTTCATAGGAGCAGCATTTCAGCCCTCTGATCATTGTCATCATCAGTGGTCTCCTCTGGACTTTCTCTAACAAGTGGACATATTTCTTGTGTTGAGGACCCCAGAATTGGATGCAGTACTTCAGATGGGATCTCATGAGAACAGAGTAAAGGCAAAGAATCATCTTCCTCAGTCTACTGACCATGCCTCTCTTGATATATGCAGTATGGTTTTAGGGATGTGAGAGCACACTGTTGGCTCATGTCCAGCTTTGCATCCACTGGTGCCCTCAAGTCCTGTTTGACAGGGTTGCTTTTAATAACTTCCTCTCACAGTCTATACTTATATCTGGGATTGCTTCTGTTGTGTCAACTGCAGTGCTCAGTTTCATATCATCTGCAAACTTGCTGAAGGTGAACTTCATCTCACTGTCTATGTCATTGGTAAAGATATCAAAGAGTATCTGTCCCAAGAAAGAGCCCTGACAAGGCAACATTCATAAATGGCTTCCATCTAGACATAGAGTCATTGACCACAAATTGGCTATGTCCAGCCAGCCAGCTCCTTCCCCAGTGTATAGTCCACCCTTCAAATCTATGTCACTTCATATTAGAGAGAAGGGTGTTGTGGGGGACCATGTCCAAGGCCTTGCAGAAGTCCAGACAAGTGTCATCCATAGCTCTTCCCTTGTTCACTGATGTAGTCTCTCCATCATAGAAGGTGACTAGGTTGGTGTCTTAGTTTAGAGGAAAACTAAGATGTCTATTTGTACTAGGGAAAAAAAAAAGAAACAGAATATACATATATGACTAAGGGGAAAAAATAACAAAAAAACCCCAAAAAAAACCAAAAAGCAAGCAAACAAACAAACAAAAAAACCCAAACCAACCAACCAACCAAAAAACCAAAAAACAAACAAAAACAAACAAACAAACAAACAAACAAACAAACAAACAAACAAACAAACAAACAAACAAACAAACAAACAAACAAACAAACAAACAAACAAACAAACAAACAAACAAACAAACAAACAAACAAACAAACAAACAAACAAACAAACAAACCAACCCAAACCAAACCAAAACAAAAAAAACAAAAAAATCCAAACCACCAGAACACAACAAAAGAGTTTGTAATCAACACCTTTGAAAGAAATTGTCTCTGCTCCCTTTGGGTGCACAGAGATTTACAGACAGTATGGGGGAATGCCGTGCCCCAGCGGGTGCAGGGGGACTGCGTAGGGCACAGACAGGGCTTGGGTGCCTCCCCTTGTGGTGGACCTATGTAGAGTCATGGCTGGTGAAGAGGGATGGGGTGGAACCTTTTCCATGGGGCAGTGCAGACCCTCTCCTTGTCCTTGGTTCAAGAGAAAAAGCATGGGGCAGGGGGGCAGAGGGGCAGCACCTCCTCTGTCGATGACCGTTGGCCCCCTTAGGAGGTCTGTAGCAAATCCAAGGCAGCGGTGACTCTCTCTCCCTCTCTCTGAAGCACAGAGTGACCAGAGTTAGGGGTTGGAGTTGGTAAAAAAGAAGCCAAACTGAAGAGGGGCTCTCTCTGAGATGCTTCTACTCCCAGCAGCTGCTGGAAATGAAGTGAAAACCAGCACATAGGAAAAAACCTGTCTCCCTTCCTGCAACAATCAAGTCAGAATCTCAAACAATCAGCCATTCCTTTTCTTAGATAGTAGTGGTGGGGTTGGGCATTAGGTCCCAAGCTCTATGTTGGCAGGGGAAGGAAATTCCATCAGATTCTGAAGCTATAACAGTTAGTCAGTTGAGAGCTGACTTTGGAGAAGCTGTGCTGTCAGTCTCAAGACACCTGCCTATCCTTCTGTTGCTTGTTCTTAGTTTAAGTATGTGAACAGTTTTTCTGTGCATTAGTCAGATTTTTCTCTTAGTGTGTTGAAAGACATGTGGCATGAAGGCAGGAAAACTGTGCATAATTTTTAGTACCATAAAACGAATCCCGTGATGTCCATGAGTACATGGCACAGTCACCCATTACAACCACCTATTCCAAGGAGTGCTTCACCTTGAAACTTGAAGTTCTCTGTTATCTGTAGCCCTATTGAGTCCTACAAGCCTTCAAAATGCTTATCAGAAATCTTTATTTCCCTGCCTCCACCACTGTAGTAGACTACATGATATCCCATCTATGTGTCACATAATTACCTCCAGGAAACATTTCTACACACTTTTGCTTTACACACTCCCTTTACTTGTCCTTTGTTTCAGACCACATAAATAGTGAAGTGACCTCTCACCATAAGACAAGGACACAAAGATCACATAGGTCATGCTGTCCTCCCAGACGGACTCACTGGGAACATCACTTCTCCTTAGAAATAAGAGTTTTGTTTATGGCCTGCACTAACTATATTTCTCCACAGGGCACCTTGCATGCACTACTTTGAGGGAGAGGAGAGGAACAGTACATGTACATAGGGAGTAGATTGTTTTGCAGTTCCCCTTCTGACGTTTCCATATCCTGTTTTCAAGGTGCCATTTACAAATTTACATGACCTCAGAAAGTAGTAAGACCTAATGCATAATCTCTTCTGTTCAAACTCACCTTTCATCGCAGCAAGAGGTTTGACAGGGTGAAAGAGGAATAAAATTGTCTTGTTATGCTTTGGGCAGTAACCAGGAGCATAAGGCCATCTTTAACAGTGGGCAGAAAGAAAATAAGAAATAATACAAGTATTTTCAGAAGTTAGGACGATCTGCACTGTCAGTGTTTTAGGGATTCAGTGTTTCCCCAAGATTAAAGTTTCACTGAAACCATTACATCTATGAAGCACCAAGGCACTCTTAAAATTATCACCCCTCTTTTTGAACCCATAAGCTACTTATGGCCTCTATTCAATGAAAATGGTAATACAACATGTTCTTTGTCCATATAGTTTTGGATATTAGCAGTATACCCACTCATTGGTCCAAAGGCACATAACTCTTGTACTGAGTAATTGTACAAGAATTCTACTCTTCTTTTTTCTCCTCCCTAAATATAGTTTACAAACCATTTTGTTTTATATTACTGCATCTCCTTTCAGTCATATCCTCGGTCTTACTTTATGTAGCCTTTTTATAGCTTTTGACATATATTTCTCAACCTCTTATATTCCATCATATCATCTTTAGGAGTGCTGATCTTAGGGTGCATATGCTTATAACCCCTGTGTCCCAAGACAGGTGAGTGTGTGGGAGGGGTGTGTACTTACCATGTGTGTAGGTACAATTTTGGGGATAATTTATGAAAAAAATATTTAGAAAAGTATAGGTGCTTATTAACATTTTGAAAGTGTCTAGTAATGCAGTTTTTATTATATTGCATATCGATTAAGAAACTGTAATTTACTGATTGAATTACAGGCAATATGTAATTAACCAACAATAAACTACTTTGAGTCTGATATGATAAAAACTCTTAGTTTTAAGCAGGACTTTTGCTGTGATCCCTTATCAAGTTACTAAATTTTATGAGAATTCTATATTGTTGATAATTTCAATTGGTTGGGTACAGTGATCTAGAAACTTAGAGTGGTACATCATAGATACTTCTTCACATGTTGCTTCTGCTCAGACGTCTGTAGCACATATTTTAATCAAAGTGGAGGGAAAACAAAATACCAAATCCAGAGACTGAAAGACTACTGAGAACATACATTTACTTGAGTATCCATAATAAGAATTTATAAACTAATAAATTTTTTATTCCTCATGCTCTTTCCCTGTTCCAGCATCAGATCCCATCCACAGGAGACAGTCCCCCATGAACTCCTCAAAACTGTGTCTTTTCCATGGGTTTCAGTTCTGTGTGAAGAGCTCCTCTGTGGGTCCTTTACACAGGGTTCAGTCATTCAGGAACAGACTGTTCTGGCATGGGTCCCCCACAGCGTGACAGTTCATGCCAGGAGCCACCTTCAGTAAGGACTCTCCATGGAGTCACAGCTTCCTTTAGGACACATCCACTCACAGGCGTACAACTTATGTCATCATCGTTTTCATCATGGGCTGCAGGGGAATTTTTGCTCCAGTGCCTGGAGCATCTCCTCTCCCTTTGTCTCTGACCTTGGCGTCTGCAGAGCTGTTTCTCTCACATGCTCTCATGCCTTTCTCCCACCGTTACACAGTATTTTTTTTACCCTTTCTTAAATACGTTTTTGCTGAGGTGCTACCAACATCACTGATTGACTGAGTTTTATCTTGTGATAGGTCTGTCTTGGACCCAGCTGGAACTGACTCATTTTTGTCATGGGGGAAGCTTATGGCATGTAACAGAAGCCAACCGTGCAAAACCCCTGCCAACTACCAAAATTTTTTACTTAAAGCCAATACAAGGAATGTGGCAGTGTCCTGAATATTTGACCTGAAACAAACTCTGAAAAGCCAACTTTCCAATGGTAGCACTTTTTTACAGTTTGTATTAATGCAGCATCATGATCATAGTATCATGGTATATAGTAACACAAATATCTTTATTAGTTTGCAGCTCTGTTGTTTTCAGATGTTTCAACTCTTATTTTGTCCGTAGGCTTTCTCTGAAGTCAAGAGTCAGGGTTTTTGGTTTGGTTCAGGGTTTTTGTGTGTGTGTGTGTTTGGTTTTTTTTGATTTTTCGTTTTTCTTTTTTAAAAAAAAAAAAATCATAGTTCATTTTTATTATATTTCTAAGGTATAAAGAACTTTAATATCCTGAGCCCTAACCACCAAAAGTACTGTAGAAGAGTGCAAATAAAGAATACATATGTGGCTCTTAATTAGACACTAAATTAGGACAAATGCTATCAAGGACACAGTCATTTCAAGCACGTCTTGAGAGAAGAATGTCAATGATCAATACCGTTTTTCCTTTGTGAAGGAAAGAATAGTAATAAAGACAAATTATTTTAGTATTTTTCTTTTTTATTTCTTTTATTTTTTTTTCATTCTTTTGTACTTCCTGGTGGTAAAAACCATGATTGTTCCATTTTAAAGTACTAAAAATAGACATTTGTAAAGTGTTTTCACTACTTGCAGTGTGTTAACAGCATTTCTTTAAAATCACACAGTTAGATTTTTATTTTTATAAAAAATGTCATTCTCATCCAAACTATCACCATGCTGAAAGGTTATATCTGATAAAGAATACTACATAGAGCCACAGAAAGCATAGCAAATTAATTCACTGTTATTTAGCTTTTGCTTATGCTTTTCATCATAGATGAAAAAGACACATTGAACATTTTTATCCTTTCTGCCAGTTTTAAGGCATTACAAGAGTCTCACACAATAGAGGGTCACATGAAAGGGCATTAGGAGAAACAATATTTGTCCTGGGAGAGTTTGCTTTCCAAAGCTGAAATTTGCAGTTCATTTTACTATGGAACTCATAATAATAAATATTAACCCCTAATATTAAATGCTGTACAGCCCCTCTGCACTGGTTTTGTCTGAGATAGTGTTAATTTTCTTCATAGTAGTGCATAAGAGCTGTGGGGGGTTTTTTTGTTTGTTTGGTTTTTTTTTTTTTTTTTTTTTTTTTTTTTAAACTAGAAACACTGTTGGTAATATAAAGATGTTTTTGTTATTGCTGAAGTGCTTGCACAGGGGGCCTTTTCTGCCTCGCTCCCCACCCCATCAGTGAGGAGGCTCGGGGTGCACATGAAATTTGGAGGGCACACAGTCAGGATAGCTGACCCAAGTGATATTTCACATTGTATTACATCATACTCAGTGTTGAAAGCTGAGGAAAGAAGGAAGAGGAAATCATTCAGAGTTACAGTGTTTGTCTTCCCAAGTCACCATTAGTGTGATAGAGCCCTGTTTTCCTGGGGGCTGAGCACCTGCCTGCCCATGGGAAGTGGAGAATGACTTTCTTGTTCTGTTTTGCTTCCATACACAGCTTTTGCTTTAACTGCTAAACTGTCTTTATTTCAGCCTATGTGTGCTCTCACTTTTCTGATTCTAGAGGTGGAGTCACCGTGTCTGGAAGTGTTCAAAAAATTTGTGGGTATGGCACTTGGGGATGTGGTTTAGTGGAAGATATGGTGGTGGTTAACAACAAAGCTGATGGTTGAATTTGATGATCTTAAAGGTCTTTCCCAACCCTAACAATTCTATGATTCTTGCTGCCATCTCACCAGGGGTGTGTGTATGTGTGAGTGAGCAGCTGTGTGGGGTTTAGTTGCCGGCTGGGTTTAAACCATGATACCACCCCACAAAAATCACCTCCAAAACCCCCCAAAAATACCTAAAAAGGTCTCCAAAATCCCTCTCCAAAAAAGTATTGCTAGGCCTGTTCCAAAAGTCTGAGCCAGAAATTGTTAGAAATTAGGACAAGATCATGGGAAAAACTTCACTGAATTTGATCTGTGAAGATCTGTCCTAGGCAACTTCTACTGATTGTTACTGAAAACATGGTATTGGGCCACAGAAACTTCAGACACTCTTAGGACTGTTGTTTCAGTTTGTCAAAAAAAAAAATAAAAAATCCAGTAGCTTAAGACGTTTCAGTCTGGGATAGATCTAAGACCCAGTGAAATTTCCAGATATCTGCTTGCCTGTTATAATCCAATAAATGCAAAGAATATTAGAAGACTAGTAGTTGCAGCCTTGAAAGCACATGGGAAAATTGTTTGGGTTTAATATAAGGCTTGGATCGAAGCTCTCAGTTCTCACAATTACAACACTTCCCAAGCACATGAAAATATGTGTGGTACACAGAAGACTACATAGCAGAGTTGTCAGTTGTCTAACAAACAGCAACAGAGTTGTCTATTAGAACACTCTTAAAATGTTGCTTTGTGGAAGCCTTACTTCAGAAAATTGCATGAAAATTCAATGAGTATATATATGTATATAGTGATAAACATATACAGATAAATACATAACATTATATGTAAATATATCTAACACTACAAGCAAATTCTTATTATTGCAAACACTTCTCTTGTATTTGTTTTACTTCAGTCACCTTGACCAGATTTACAACTTTTAAGATAAAGTCTTGAAGACACTGGTCAGAGCTACTGAACAGCATGCATCATTCAAGTATGTCCTCTTCAGTAACCTAGTTCTTATAGCACATTACTCACAAACCAACCAGACTTGAATTAAATCCAGGTCATCAAGCATTGTCTTTTCTATATTAATTAGTACCAGTTCAAAGTTCTAATTTAACTTCATTAACTTAGGAAATAATGATTCCCATAAAGGATAGTATGAGCTACAAATGATTAAATAAATCCTTCAAAAGTTCAGATCCTTTTGAAAGTCTTATAGACAGTCTGAGCCCTAGTTGTGCAGAACTAAAAAAAAAAATTACTCTAAATAAGTGGTATTATCAAAATGAAATCTCAAGAATTTTTGTTGGACTTATGCCAGGTGTAGAATACTGTCCAAATCTGAAGTCCAATGAGATGCAGCAAAATTCAAATGAGTCTAAGGAGATGTACATTTTAAAAATCATAGAAAAATTAATTTGCATTTTAGAAAGTAGTCTGATCCATATTGCATTTGTTTTTCTTAAGCTGGATAGCATGCCAAATAGCCTTGAATATAAGAAGATCCACATTTCAAACTTGGAAAAAGTGAAACATCTTTGGCACACTACAGCATTCCAGTCTGTTTTCTTTTATAAACCATAGAACTTCATCTTGTGTTGCGCGATTAAGACAGAATTTGCTTGGACAACAAGCCATCTTCCAGAAAGATTTAAGTGATAGATTTATAATGAAACTATCAAAGTGGCACACAGCTCAGACCTAGATGGCAATTTTATGAACAGTACTATATTCCAAATCACCTTCCTCTCACAAGCCCAAACAACTATATATCATAGTCACTTTTAGTTCAGTCTCAAGAGGGGTTTTAAATCAGTTATCCAGAAGTATCCTGTAATAATTCAACTGCTCTATAACTGTGTGGCAGCTGAAAGGCTGCAATCCTTACAAACTGTATGTTTTTAAGTTTTGTTTGAAAGTTAAATAATTCAGTGTCCTTTAAAGTTCTGTTTTCTTATTTCCAGTCCTGCAGTCTCACTTTTGCATATGCACAGAAATTCACTAGGTTTTCTTTGTACACCCCAAAAATCAGCTTCATAGCTGGTAAATCTCTGGAGGATAAGCTGGGCAATGAATAACAAAAGAAGTAATACTGCCTAAAAATTGCATGTCCAAGACAATATCTGTGCCACATGTTATCTCTTTAATGAGAAGTCTACAGCCCTTCACACTTCTTAGCCTAGTCTTATGCAACCACATTAACACAAAATTAGTACTCTGTTCACACTACACACTTCAGAAACTTCCAGAAAGAAGCTCAGATGATTGAACTGTTTAATACCAACCAACAGAACTTCTTAAAATGATATTATGTGATTCCTGGTGAGATGTGGATTAGTACTAGATAATTGAACTTTCCCTAATTTTTTAGATTTTTTTACACCTCTAAGATCTTGGGTGCAAAGTCTTTGGGGTGCTTTATGGCACTCTGAGACAAACCTCACATGTATGCTTGAAAATTATGCTACATTTATACAGCATGGATGAGGAGAAGTTCAGGACTTAAGTGCAAACCAGACTTTAAACCATTCACAAGGTAACGGACACAGACTTAGGGTGAGCTAGGAGAAGATTGGGGCAACACGAATCACCAGATTCTACAGAGCAAGGAAAGAAAAGGATGTTTAAACTATGCAACCAAAGAGTCACAGATATATTCTGAATTCAGAGAAAGCACCATATAAGTTCTGGTCCAGCATTTTTAGAAAAATTCTGAGTTTAATGCAGCTGTTCAGATAGGAAGTGACATTCCTGGTTCCCCCTGGCCTGCCCCCCACTTCATCCCACCTGTAAAATATCACACTGCATTTAACAAAAGTCTGGATTTTACCCTAAGAAAAAAATCTCAATTTTATGAGTAATATTTTCTTATTCCCAAGGAGTATACTGTAAACCATAGTCTACCAACACCTCACAAATTAATAGGTTTTAAAATGTAAAGAATATTACTGATAAAGTGCATAGAAACATTTAATTCTGAAAATAAATTTCTTTAAACTACCTTGGTTGGAATGGATTTTTTTTTTTGTTTGTTTTCTTTTTTCTTTTTTTTTTTTTTTTTCTTTTTTTGTTTTTTTTTTTTTTTTTTTTTTTTTTTTTTTTTTTTTTTTTTTTTTTTTTTTTTTTTTTTTTAAAGTCTAAAACATTGTCATGACATTGTACCTGAGAGGAATAACAGCATAATGAGCTAATTAAGAAGCATACTACTGATTCTTTAAGAGTTATTGCAATATGTAACAAAGAAATAGATATCGATTTCCCCTTACTCACTTGAGACTTCAACATGAAGATACTGAAATGAAATTAATCTATTTTAAGTAATATTAAAATCCCTCTTTTTTTTTTTTCCCCAACACTCTGAAACAAGTTATCTCTTATATTCTTTATTTCTATAAGCACAACAAGCCTATGTAGTGTCAGTCACGTTTCTATAGGGTGTTTTTTTCTAAATCTGGCATATAGGAAAGTACAGTGTGTGTTTAAGTCAAGAATAAATTGTAATGATTCTCCACATTGTTAAATAGCATTAAAGTGCCAGATAAGCATTTTTGTATTTGCCTAAAATAACTGAAATTAACAGTTTAATGCTTTCCAGTAGGTTTAAAGATCATTGACCAATTATGTTAGTTTTCTTTAACTGCAACAGACATTTATATTAAGTGGTTTATGTATTGTTAATTAGTTTCAATATTTCTGTATGAAAATAAAAATACCAGTTGACATTTCTAGAACACTGCCTGCTTGTGGATTTCAGAGTCATTTAACAACAAGAGATTTCTTAAGGATTTGAAGTTCCCCAATTGCTTAATGCAGCAAGTTAAATTTTTCTTAGTTGTCACACTGAAAACCATCATGGATTCATCTCCGGGGAATCGATACCAGTTTTACCTAAAAACCTTTCTAGCTAAGTAATGCAGCCAAAAATATATACACTGTTATACATTTAAATCAGCTGTGCTGTGGGCCAGCACCAGACCAAAAGCTGTATTAACCTCAATGGGACAATACCTAGACAAACTCTAAATGTAGGATGCACCAGCTCACACATATATTTCCTTATAACATTTTTAGTACTTTCAGAATCTTCCAGAGGACTTGGATCACATAACCAACTTTGAGTATTAAAGGGACAAGAACAGTTATCACAGAATCATTGAAATATTAAGGTTGGAAAAACCCTGTAAGAAAAAGACTGGGGGAGAAATTACATTTTAATAAATGTATATTGCAATCAGTATGCTGACTCCCCACACACCAAGCATGCTAAGGGGGAAAATGCAGTTGTTACTCCCTGGATGTAATGTAGTCAGCATGCCTGGCTTCCCACAAGTAAGCTAAGGAGGACTAAACAGAGGGTGGAGCAGTGGAGACATGGTAGCCAGGCCCACCTGAAATACTTGCAGAGGAGGGAACTTGGTGGTACTTTTTAGCTGATAAGCTATGTAGGAGCCGAAGAACAAGGGAGAGAAAAGAAGATGTCTTTGCTGTTGAATCATGGTGAAATTGCTCTTAGACTGATGTATATCACCATCCCTAGGCTATCTCAGATACGATACTGACGTTACCCTGCAAGATATGACACCTCCTCACTGATTGAGTATCACGTATGACTAGTCACTCAAACTCCACTAAAACATAAAGAAATAGTGTAAAAGTAAGTTAAGAATGGGGAGATGTTAGTAAAGGCTTCATTTTAATTTCTGGGATCAGTCAATGCGCTGAACCTCTCTTCTCTGCAATAAAGACACCCATTGGTAAGAACCATACTCTGATTATCTAGAGCTAGCCCTTGTTAGAGATTAAAGCTGTTAGTTGAATATGATTTTTGCAGTCAGATACTATCACTGGTAAGCATCAAACCTTACCCTATCACAACTTTATTATAAAAGGATGTTATTCTGCAAATTGTTAGCATGAGTCCTTCAAGGGTGCTGGTAGCTGCCAGCATTGGGTAAAGATGTGGAGATGGGGCAGGGAGAGGGTCTCTGTTGGCATGTGACTCTGAATAAGTCAGTTGAATCACTGTCTGATCTAATGGACTGTTCTGTGAAGAGTGTCCATAACAGCACGTTAACAGACAAGGGTCTTGGCTTTTTGGTAGTGCTGACAGATTAATCAAATACAAAGGGTTTGAGAAAATTTCCCCTTTTTGTGTGACAGACCTTTAGGATCCTTGAGTCAAACCATTAACCTAGCACTACCAAGTCCAGTAAATCATATTCCTAAGTGTCAAACCTATATGCATGTTAAATACCTCCAGGTATGGTGACTCAACCACTACTCTAAGCATCACATTCTAATGTTTGACAACCCTTTCCATGATGAAATTTTTCCCAATACCTAATTGAAACCAAACCACTCTTGGCACACCTTAAAGACATTTCCTCTCATTCTATTACTTGTCACTCAGGAGAAGAGACCAATCCCCACCTGACTACACTTCCTTTCAGTAATTGTAAAGAGTGACAAGCTCCTGGGCTAAACAATATCAGCTCTCTCATCTGTACCTCATAAGACTTATGACCTTCACCAGTTCTGTTGCACATCTCCAGACATGTTCCAGCACTTCAATGTCTTCCTTAAAGTGAGAGATCCAAAACTGGACACAAGATTAAAGGTGTAGCCAGGTACAGAGGGACAATCACTTCCCTTGTCTGGCTGGATGCACTATTTCTGATGAAAACCAGGATGACATTGGCCTTCTTGGCCACTACGGCACATGTTGCCACATGTCAGTCAGCTGTTAACCAGGAACTCCTGGCCCCTTTCTGATGGGCACCTTTCCAGCCACTCTGTCCCCAGTCTGAAGAGATGCATGTGGTTGTTGTGACCAAAGTGCAGGACCCAACACTTCACATTATTGAACCTCATACAATTGTCCTCAGCTCCTTGATGCAGCCTGTCCAGATCCCTCCAGTAGACAACATTCCCACCCAACTTAGTGTCATCTGCAAACTGGCTGACAGTGCACCCCATACTAACATCCAGGTTGCAAATAAAGATATTTAACAGGACTGGTCCCAACACTAAGCCCTGGAGAGCACCACTAGTGATTGGCTGCCAGCTGTACTTCATTCACTATCACTCTCTGGGTCTGGACATCCAGGCAGTTTTTTACCCTGTGAAGAGTGCACCGAGCCATGAGCAGCCAGTTTCTCCAGGAAACAGGGAGAGCTGAAGGTACATACGTTTGACACCTCAGGTTACAATCTTGGATGTTAAACAAGATAAGGAAAGAGGCAAATCCTGCAAGGTGGGGTAATGTTTCTTTTTTCTTATGCAGGTGACTCAGCTAATTCCCCAAAACATTCACACCTAGCCAGAAGGTATTCATCTCTTGTTGATGAGCCATAATGGTCCTTAATGGCCTCAGCTGAACTGACTGTAAGAGACAGCTGCAACATCTTAGATGATGTCAAAGACTCCTGAAGTATCCTGACTCACAGTATACCACCTCCAGTGTAAAACTCCCAACCCTAGGAGAGGTACCAGAGGCCTTCCTACCTGAAACTGAGCATACACAACTCAGAGTTTCAGGGCTTGCACCACCACTCTTACTAATGAACATTGTAATTGCAACAATCAAATCTTGTTGCTGAACACAATGGGTGTCTTGCAGGTCCTTCCAGTCACCGCGGTGGTGGTGGGGGGTGCGGGTGGTCTGCAGGTTTCCACCCTTCCAAATTGTCTCAAACTAAGACAGTTGGCCAAGGAGGAGCTCCCTTTCATAAACTTATACTGATGAAGCCTGATCCTGAGGCTGTCCTTCCTGTGTTGCCTGGTAGCACTCATAAGACCCCAAGCCCAAAACCACAAGCTTAACCCGGAGCATTATTTTTACATTTAAGACTCCAAGAGTTCACCCATTGAACTTTTGCAGACCTTTTGGTTCCTATATATACACCTTGACATAGCCTAAAGAAAGAACACAGACAACATTTTACCAGGAGTTTTTCAGAGGAAATGAAGATTTTTGGCAAAGCTTTAAAATGGATAACAAAAACTGAGGTAAGGTATTCCACAAAGCACCAAACCTACATGACTCACCATAATCCAGTCCACCAGTTTAAGTTACCCAAAATACTAAGAAAAAAAGTAAAGAAAGAAAGATATTAACAGGAGAAACAAGAAAAAAAAATAGTTACTACCAAAGAATGCTATGAAGATACAGCTCCACAAGCTGTGGAGGCAAGCTCTAGTCTTCTGTGCTGCTGTATTTATGTGCTTTGGCCCTCTGTGGCCACTCCTTCCAGGTGGAACGTCTGCGATGGACCTCTCAGTTCCTCCCAGGTGCAAGTGAGGGGTGCTACAGAAGATCAGAGGCTAAGTCACAGCTTCCAGGGGCATGGTATAGGCAGGCTACCAGGCTGCCCTTTTGACTGACAGCTAATCCATATGGACTCTGTGCTCCAGCCCGGTCACATGTGTTCTGAGGTTGGCCCTCCCCAGCTTGAATGTAGTTGGTTTAGATTCAACAATAAAATATTTTTTACTGATCCAGTGTCTCAGGACCCAGGATGATCTGCTCCATGACCTTCCCTATCACTGAGGTCAGACTGACAGGCCTGTATTTCCTGCATCATCCTTGTGGTTCCCCTTGTAGCTGGACATCACATTTACTCACCTCCAGTCAACTGGGGCCTCCCTGGATAGTCAGGACTTTTGATAAAAGATTGGAAAGCACTTATTCCAGATCTCCAGTACCCTCATGTAGATCCCATCAGGCCCATAGACTTAAGAGTGTTTAAGTGGTGTAGCAGATCACTGACCATTTCCCCTTGAATTACGTAGGCTTCATTGTGTTGCTCTTCGCTGTCTTCCATCTCAGGGCACTGGATACCCAGAGAACAACCGGTCTTACTATTAAAGACTGAAGGAAGGAAGTCATTAATCACCTCAAAATTTTCCTTATAAATTTTCCTTTGTTTCCCCTCACATCCAAAAAAGGATGGAGATTTTCCTTAGCCTTCCTCTTGTTGTTTTAGATACATTTTTTCATTGTCTTATACAGCAGTAACCAGGTTAGTTTTTTTTTTCTTTGGGGGGGTGAGGGCGAGGGGTTTTTTTAATGTTACATCCCCTGTTTTTCTTGACAAGGTTTTCCTACACTTTAGATGAATATTTATATTGGTACAATCTTGCTTTTCCCCCATTATCTTTACTATAATTCCTTTCTTCCTGGATAACAGCTGGTTTTGCTTGACTGGTGAGCGACATGAGTTTGAGCTTTCAGGGCAGAGTGGTGTTGAAAAAAGAAGATGAAAACTTCTTGATTGCTTCCTATGTGTGAGGAAGTGACTTCATTCATTAATAAAAGGAAATCACTTAAATGCCTTATAAAATCATGTATTGAAACATATCACTATGGTGAAGGTGTTAGTACACTTCTGGCATGCACACAAAGTATCATTAAAGACTAGTAAATTATGACCATGTGCCATGTTTTCTGGCTGGGTCAGTTGTATATAAAGAGTTCAAAAAGCATTGAGCCATACATACATTACAGTTAACATTAAGATGCAAACTGAAGCTAGTAGATGATGTTATATTCAGAGGAGCTGTGTATAAATATGAGAAGACTACTTTATTTATATTAGCTATGATATGAAGCAGAGTGGCATGGCAGGCTCCAGAAAATCCAAAATATAGGATTAAACCATGGCATGGCATCTTGCCAGCACCTACTTTTTCTTTTCTCTTTTCCAAGGCATTAGAAAAACTGAAGTATTTTGGTACTACAAAACTTAAAAACTGCTAAAAAGTAAAATACTTGTTTAGTGAGGAAGATTATTAAAATATGGTCAGCTGTTTATCAACCATGACTTTAAGTCCTTTCTTATACTTACATGTGGTAAGTCATGTTTTTAAGGGAAAACTGTACTTAAAAGCTAGTCCACCTGCTATTATCACTTTAATTCTAAACAGTGAGGTGATCCTGCATTATTTTGTTAATGTGTAAATCAGTGTCGTAATCCAAGTAATCTAAGCATTGTTCCTTTTCTAAAGAAAACCTCCGTATATCAATAAAATACTTAACAAAAGACAACATGAAATTCCTTGTGAAATCAAGTGTAAAATTGCATTTGCTGCATATAAGAAAAGTGGTCCAATTCTGCAACACCTTGATGGAAGTATCTGCAATTTCTTCTTATTACTACAGCAATAACTTTGGCTGATTTTTTTTCTCTCAAAAATACTATAGTTAAAATATTATCACTTTTTGCAACTTTATTCCATTAAAAAAAATGAAAAAGGGAAAAGCTCAGATTTTTGTTCATACTGTTCCTTTGTATTTTATTACTCACATCATAAAGCACATTTGAGAAATTTTCTTGTGTTACCATTCTCATCAATAAAAGTAAGGTCAAGAAGATTCATGTTTGAGTTATCAAAAAAAAGTTTAGAGAGATTCCTTACCTTTATTTTCTTTAACACCTACCCACAGAAGAATTTTCCAGACTACCAGGTTGCAAATATTTACTCATACACATACAGCAGAGTTTGACTCAGTACTTGTCATGGTACTCATATGTAGGCTTGTGATGATGTTAATATTTTTATTCCTCCTTAATAGTTATAAGTAAATTTAATGTTAATACTCCCATGTATTCTAAATTAAACAAAAAGGGAAACTATGACAAATGCAAATTTTAGAAATAGAGGCAGAAAAGAGAGCAAGCAAAATAAAAGTACAGAACAGCCCTCATTCAACATCTGAAAAGCTTCAAAAGGCAAGGAATGGCAAGCTTCCTGTAATTTTGATGTTTCCTTATATATTCTTCAGTGCAATAGGAAGTTCCTGTTCTCCCTCATACTGATTAAGAGGAACATACATGCACGCATTATGTATAGATGTGCTGATTTCAGTTGGAATAGAGTTAATTTTCTTAGCAGTGGCTAGTATAGGGATATATTTTGGATTTGTGCTGAACACAGCACTGTTGTGTTATCCGCAGTCTACTAGCCACAAAACATCACGAGCGCTGCTATGAAGACTTGATCACATCATCCCAGTCAGACCCAGTACAATGAACAATAAGATACATGACTAGAAGTGCTATGCTATTTTGCACACCCAAGAATTATGCTCCATCCACAAAAATAATCCTTAGAGTGTTATTTAAAAATTAAATAAGTAATGAGCAAGTCAAGGTATTTACATTTAGAATGATATAATCAGTCAATATGAGATATTTTAAATCGTGTTAAAAACAAACAAGTTTATTTTTCAAAAAGTTTTCTGATAAGAAGACATATTTAATTCTTTGAACTCCTGACAATATGTAAATAAATAATTTAAAAGAAAAAAAACACCAAACAACTTCAACAAAAGCAAAATGAAAACAAACAAACAAAAACTCTTTAGGGAAACTGCAGCAAAGGAATATCTTTTTCCCAAAGTACTGACTATTTTATGACAGCTGAGTGAGATAGATTTTATAATATATTGGAAGCAAACAGCAGGCAGTTTTACTGGGTTTGTCATGATGATGTAGAGTTATATATATTTTTTGCAAATGTTAGAAAATGTGAAAATTCACATTTTTCCCAAGCTGAAATTCAGTTGGGATTAGAGAATATATTCAAAATCGTCTTGCAGATGAAGTCCTCATGTTCTTTGTACTAAGAAGACAGAGCTGTCAGTAACAAAGAGGATGGCACCAAGACATGCCAGAGAACAGCACAAGGGAATAATCTACTACATGTATTTACATTTAATTTAAAGCAAGAAAAGAAGACACACACACACAAATAAATATATTTTATTTCCCTTATTAGTTTAGGTTTTTGGTTTTTTTTATGACTGCCTAGGTTTAAGCAGAGAGAGAAATATAAAAACGCAGCCCATGGGACTTCAGAGTGGAGCAGATCACCAGACTGAGAGTGTAGATGGCCCTGCACTGGAGCAGGTGAATGTGTCCCCAAAGGAAGCTGTGACCCCTTGGAGCAGGCTCCTGGCAGGACTTTTGACAAACTAACCACTGCCCCCATTCCCAGTACCCCTGCACCACTAGGAAGGAAAAGATAGAGAAGTTGAGAATGAAGCTGAGCCTTGGAGGGATGGAGGGGAAGGCATTTTTAGATCTGTTCTTACTTCTCATTATCCTACTCTTTTATTAGTTGGTAATAAACTAAAATAACTTCCCCCAAATATAGTCTAATTTGTCCATGACTGTAATTGCTTAGTGAGCTCATTGTCATTACCTCAAACCATGAACTTTTTGTTATGTATTGTCTCTCCTGTCTTGTTGAAGGAGAGTTTTGCCAGAGCATCTTGATGAGTACCTGGCAGTCTGCCAAGGACAGCCCACTTCAGTCTACTCATCAAGATCAATCCACCACATTTATAAAAGAAGGATGCAAGTATCACAGAATTATTTTCTCTGGAATTGTATTGAGATATAAGAGTAAGGAAATTCAAGTAAAATGAGACTTCAGAATACAGGCCATCAGGACCATGTAAGTACCAAAGATTTTGCTTTGCTAGTTAGAATGTTACATAGAGTGTGTAGTAAGCATATAACAACTAACAAACAAAAAGATCCAGTTGTAAAAATCACACAGATAAAGATCTGTCACAGAATCAAGTTCAGTCAAGTCACCTAAAATGAAACCTTTGTAATTTATAAATATGGTACCTTTTTCTGGATGAATAGTTTGTCCTACCTAAAAGAGATCTTCCTGATTAAGAGACAGAAAACAAAACAAAATGACTTGTGCAACTGACAGCTCGGAGAATAAATAAAGACATGGGAATGAGACCATCATGAAGACCAATCCTCATTGTGACAGTGAGTTTGCAAAAGGCTTGTGCAATTTTGTAACTGAAATATTTCACCTCATGAGTGGGATATGGTGAAAACTCGCACAGTAAAATGATAAAGAAGAACTTCATGAATAAAATAATTTTATATTCAGGGTAGACACTGTTCAGAAATATGTATTAGAATTATGCATTAAGTGGTGAAGATAATGAGAAGCACTATAAGTCTGCCTTACTTTCTTAATGTTTATTACATTCTTTATTATGTACACACAGAAACCATATTTCCCTCACTATACCGGTATTTATACACACAAATACTACATATGTGTCTACAGATCTTACATATACACATGCATATGTGCATATATATATAAAAATACATATAAAACCAAAAATGTCCCTTTTTTGTTGGTACATGTAGCATGGCTATGCATTTTGTATATCTTACAGAGATAAAGGTCAACCAACTTTTCACCCCACATCCAAAAACAACAACAACAGCAACAACAAACAAAACCAAAAAACAACAAACAAAACCCCAACAACAAAAACAAAACCAAAACCAAAGAAAACTGCCAAACCCCCCACCCCCCCAATTTTCTCATGAGGTCTAATATCAAATATGTAAACAAACAAACAAACATGACCTTGCTTTGGACTAGATGGTCTCCAGGGGTCTTTTCAACCTTAACAGTTCTTTGATTTTGTGATGAAACTGTTGAAAAGTTTATGTAAAACCTAAGAAGCAGAGAGTTTTGAACAGACCTTCTTTTGGTCAGGTGCGTGAATTTGCAAGTGCATTCTGGTCAAATTTTGCATGTAGAAGAGAGCATGATGGTAGACAACAATCCAGGTAAAATGGTCTTTTAATCTTTCAATCTGAATGATTTAAAATCAAACTGTATAAGTTAAATCTGAACATCTAGGTTATCTGCCCATAATCATCAGGTGGAAGTTCTTTCCAAGTAGGGACTCTGCTCTCCATCAATATTTTTATCTTGTGATACAAGGCTGCTTCAGTGTTCTGGCTTAATTTAACTTATTACTTCTCAAAACCCTACAGTTGTCATGAAGATAAAAAAAAAAAAAAAAAAATGTACATGAGGAAGTCAATAGTCAGAGAATCATATAGAATCATAGAAGGTACCTTAAAGATCATCTAGTTCCAACTACCCTGCCATGGTCAGAGGCACCTTTTACTAGACCAGATTGTCTCAGGCTCCATTCAACCTGGTCTTGCACATATTCAAGTATGGAGCATCCACAACTTCTCTGGGCAACCTGTTCCAGTGCCTCACCACCCTGACAGTAAAGATTTTTTTTCCCTAACATCTAATCTAAACCTACTTTCTTTCAGCTTGAAACAGTTTGTCATTGGCTTTGGAATAATGCTGTTTGATTTCTACATAAGGAGCTAGTCTTGTTTAGAGAACTAAAGTATCTGGAGACAACAGTGAAAAAAAAAAAAAGTAGATCATGAGATATATTTTCTATTAGTTTTTCTATAAGGTCAACTGTTTTTCTCCTTCTACATGGGCATAATTTATAGTTAATTACAAGCCTTAATCCCTTTCAGAAATAAAATGTTATTTCTATCACCTTTCTGTGAGACTTCTGTGAATCACTAATTCTCTTTAACCTCACAAGTAACAATGACTTTTCGCTGTTTCTTTTTCTTTCCCATATCGATTGCATTATGACCTGTTTATACAAAGACTATTTCTTAAAGTTTATTAGCAGCTCATTTAGAACAGTAGGGTTGTGATCTGCATCAGAATTTTTAGCAAACAATAATAAAAAGCGTATTTACCCTATTTTATGAATATATCTAGGTATGTATGCAATTTCATTCACAAAAAGTAAAGTAAATTTTTTAATCTGAAAAATGTTTTGCACTGGCACGTTTTTAATGTGCCTCAAATATATTCTCAGCCTAGCATGTCAAACCTATTGCTATGGTGAGCAAATTGCAAACAATAGGAAAGAAAAAAATATCTCTAAAGTGCAACCTACAATAACAATACAATATATATGCAATGTCTATATTGGTTTATTATTATTATATGTCATGAAGAGTTTTTTTAGATATTTATACAATATGATTGGTTTTGTGCACTTTCTATATTGGGAAGAATAGGTTTATGTCTTGTGAATACTTAACGAGCGCTCTTGCACAATTATTTTGATAATAAAATACTCTGACAAATTACATTCTAGAAACAGATTCTGCTATTGTTTTTATGAGCAACGCAACAACCTGGAACAATTGGCATTGTCAGGGAAGAGACTGAATGAAACCAAACCTATACACAAACAACTTTACTGATTCCTTCTTTCTATACAAAATAAGATGTTTTTCTACTTCGTTCAATTGGCTTTGTTAGAGAACAGGAAAATTTGCAACTACCATCAGAGAAAGTCTGTTGTATAGAATTCTTTATATCTACAAAACTAATCAGTTGTCAACATGATATATATATAGTATATATATGTATGTGCTGTATGTATGTATGGTATATACATGTATAACACCCAGAGCAGACATCAAGCCTCTTCATAGTTTAGCTTCAGATTTGACACACATTTGACCTAATATTTATTTTATATATTGGTCAAAGGAAATGGTCTCTGATGCTTGTGCTATAAGTTAGAATGAGTANAAACAAAAAAAACCCCAAACAAACAAACAAAAAACAAACAAACAAAAAAAAACCCCAAAGAAACAAAGAAAAAAAAAAAGAAAAAACAGCAAGTAAGTACAAATATATATAGAATATACAGCTCTTAAAAGACATAAACCTTAAGAAAAACAAAGAAAAATATTGGGATGTTAAAGTGGCACAAAAAGGCATTTCCTAAGAAAATAGTTCTCAGAAAAACTGTCACATATCTAGGAAGAAAACCAGATAGGACACAAATTTCTAAAAAGTTGTTAAAGATTTACAAAGCAATTGAAGGAAATGATCAGGATGGAAAAGCAAAGCTATGTGTCATGAAGCTAAAAAATTATCCCAAATGTGAAAATGCACACTTAGGATCTATCTTAGGCTGTGCAGTGTGATGCTCATTTGTAAGTTATGAATAAACCGGAAGGAAGTCTTTATGCAAATGAGTTAAGTTCCCACTGCCAATAGCTGTGCTGCTAAATAATTGCCTAAATGGAATCCAGAACTCTGAAATAAGAGTCAAGAAATGTCAAAACAATAAATACTGCAACCAAAATGTTAAGAGAAAAACAGTAACACCATTGATTTGCACTAACATATTAAAGCTTTGTATATAAATAAAAATGATAACTTGTCCTTTCAAACTTTACTATCAACAATCTCCAGCTTTAGACAAGACTGCAAACAAACTCTTGGTTGGTAATGTTATCAAGATATTTTAAACCAACATTGAAAAAAAATATAACACATTGTACTCTGTTGCAGTAAAACCAAAACAACACCAAACCAGAACAAAGATTGTAAGAGGAATTTCCAAGGAAGTAAATATGTATTTTCTTATTTTATGCATGCAAGGTTTGGATTCAGTGGGGTGTGTTTTCAAGCAAAGCTGAAATATGTGAATATATATGTGTGCATAGGAGTTTTGCCAGCAGGACAGGATACAGAATTTATAATAGCATTATTGACAAGTTCTAGACCTTGGACTACAAGTAGACCTTGGACTGATTTTTGTACTGCTAAGGATGTAAATGCCTCTGTACACATTTATCTTTTCCCTTTCTCTCTCAGATTTCCACTATCAGCTTCCTATTTGTCCAAAGTCTTTTTTGTTGTACCTTTCTCCACAAAAAGCGTATTCCTATAGTTTTCCATCAGCCTAAATATTATTTTTTCTTCTTCAAACCTATTTCATATTCTCAATCTTCTTCAGAGGCTTTCTGTGTTATTTGTGTTGAGTTCCTTTTTCATTTCTTGCAGACAAAACTTTGATGCTGGCTGGGTGAGCGGTAACTCTAACACCATAGCATAGCATCGTGTAGCTTAGAAAGGAGTAGCATAGCATAGAATATTTCAGTTAGGAGGACCTACAGTGATCGTGTAGTCTATATGCCTGATCATTTCAAGACTCACTAAAAGTAAAAGTGTCTTGTCAAGGTCATTGTCCAAATGCTTCTTAAACACTGACAAGTTTGGGGCACCAACCACCATTCTAATAAATCTGATCCAGGGTTTGACCACTCTCTCAATAAAGAAATGCTTCCTATTATGCAGTCTGAAACAGCTCCCCTGGTGCAGCTTTGAACAATTGCCATGGGGCCTAGGTAGCAGAGATCAGCACCTCCCTCTCCACTCCCCTCCTTAGGAAGCTGCAGAGAACAATGAGGTCACCCCTCAACTACCTATTCTTCAAATCAGACAAAGCCAAAGTCCTCAGCCACTGCTTAGGGCATACCTTCCAGTCTTTTATATGGGCTTTGATACCCTCCTCTGGACATATTTAAAGACCTGAACATCCTTCTTAGATTGTGAAGTCCAGAATTGCACACAGTCTTCACGGTGAGGCTGCACCAGCAGTGAATACAGCAGGATAATCACAGCTTTTAACTGACTGGTGATGCTGCTCAATGCACCCCAGGATGGGTTTGTCCTCAAGGCTGCCAGGACACAGTCCTGATCCACACTGAGCTGCTCCTGACCAGCACCCTCACATCCTTTTCTACAGAACTACTCTCCAACCACTCCTCTTCCAAATATGCCTGATGTTACTCCAACCCAGGTGCAGAATATGACATTTATCTCTGTTGAATTTAATGCCCCTGATGGTTTTCAAATGTCCTAGTCAATCTAGATTCATCTGCAAGGCCTAGATGTCCTCTGAGAGAGACAATGGCATCTCCCAGTTTAGTATCACCAGCATACTTAATTCAACTTCTTACACTTCAGGGTGCATTCAATTCCTGTGTCCAGAACATTCTTAAAAGTATTGAACAGACCTGTCCTTAGAATTGAACTAATGACCAGTTGCCAACCAGCTGCAGCCCCACTTATTACAACACTTTGAGTCCTGCCCTCCAGCCTGGCCAGAACATGGTGAAGCTGCTCATCTTACAGCTGGGCAACTTGTTCAGGAAGATGCTTTGAGGGTCAGTAAAAAAAGCCTCATTTAAATCTGCAAAAATTCTTTTTGAAGTAAATCTTCCTGCCATTTGCTAATTTTGAAGTAATTCTTTGTGCAATCAAATTAGTTCCTCTCTCTTCTGTGATGTAGGCAGATGGAGGCAGTTAATCTTTTCCACAAAAAGGACTTGTGATCCTGGTTAGCTGAGAAGCAGAAAAAAACCCCACATTTGTGGCTCTATCTGTAGCTCCTTCTTCCCTTAAGCAAGGAATATTCTAAATTAACTTGTATAGAGCTGTGCATCTGCACTGATGTAATACACCTACACAGCATCTGATATGGCTTGAGCATAGCAGCTCTGTACTACATTATAAACTGTGGTTATTTACTGAGAAGCCTCAGGACTCAGACAAGTCATCCAAGTCATCTGAGCTAATTAATTGGCTATGTTCTTAGTTTGTCTCCGACAAACATGAAGTAAAATGACATCTGACTGAAAGATGTTGTGGTTAAGGCATGTTCTCTCAGGTTCAACCAGATACTATGGGTTTTAATTCAGCCTAGCTCATCAGCCAAGATAAAACAAATACTAGCCTGAGTCTTCAGGCTCCCCTTCATGTAGATAGATCTACCCTTTGGGTGTAGTGGCAATCGTACAAATGCCACTGCTCTTCTGCATGGGTTTCAGTTGCCTTATAAAATGTTTGTGGATTTGGATTAGAAGCCTAAGGAACATTTCCAAATTTCTTTTTTAAAGTAAACACACAAAGTTAAATACAGTCCCACAATTCTGATGACACTGATGAGACTTTGTGACTTGTGGAAGCCTTTTGCACCAAGTTTTTACTGTCATTGCCTCTGTATCCCATTTATTAAAAAAACCCCAAAAAACCCAAAAAAACTCATTTTTGTAGTCAATACTTCCCTAGTATGAGAGATATTCACTGAAGAAGGCAACTATTTACAGCGTACATAGATTTTTCTGCTGGTGGACACAGTCCATAACTATCATATCTAGGTTTGTAATATTAAGATACCACTGGAGAGGTCTTGTAGGTATTCTTATCCATATGAAAAAATATCCCTTGGGCAAAATTTCTGTGTAACTTACAGAAGAAAACATAAACACCAGTGATGGCTTCAGCTTTTTTAGGTAAATATTTTGGAAAACCAAAAGAACTATGTTGAGATCTGTGATGAGGAGATCTGAGTGAGCAGTTTCATCAAGCAACAGAGAATCCTTTTCAAGGCGTAGGGGCTAATAGATCTGCATATATAAGGAAAACTTTTTTCACATGAGGTATTAGTATCTCAAGACAGTAACTGAAAAAGGAAGAGATAGTGCATTTTCAATATTGTGTGTAAGACAGGAAATAACACTTGAAAGCACTTTTTCCTTTTGCAGCATTTCTATAATAGTTTAATAGAAGGCACTATTTGAATACTTTAATCTGTCAGATTAAAAAAAAAAAAAAAGTTCTTTACCGAACAGCAGGGGGCAATGAAACATAAATCAAAATTAAAAAAATGCTTCTTTACAAAGTAGAGGAAACATAAAATAGAATATTACCATCTGAGCATTCAGTTTGCTTTAGTGAATGTTTTATGGGTAGATAAAAATACAATGGGGATATTTTGAATAGGAAAAGTAAGGAGAATTTTTCATGCAACCTACAAAAGTATATGAGCAAAGCTGTATGTAATTTGTGATGTGTCAAAAACTCAATAATTATTATTTTTTTTTAGAAATTTAGCATTTTTAAGTGGCTCCCCGTTTCATGTCTATAAACACCCTTATGTGTCTGTAAATTGAAGGATATAAAAGCTATATACAAAATAAGATTCCACTGAAAGAGAAGCTTGAGTTCCTCTAAAAAAGAACATCATACTATCTTACCACTCTTTCATTGTAGCATATGCTCAGTGTATGTAATTAGAATTTTTGGTCATTTTTATTGTTTATACGAAACAGTGTAGTACTTAGACATTTGTGAGTTTTATTTGTTATCAAAAATACTAACTAGTTTCAAATTTAAATTCAATTATCAATACATGCTTCAATTAATTTCCACAGTATGTATTTCAGAGTCAAATGTGTAATTGTACATTTGGTCATTCAAATGAAAGAATATTCAACTCCTTACTTGAGTATATAGGTTGAGTATATATGGAGTATATAACTTGAAGTTTTGTATCATATAGTCTTTTATGTGAATAATGTGTCCCTGAACTCCTGAACATCAGGCTTTTAAGAGACATAGTTTTGCTGGTGCTATACACATATCATTTGTCAGAAGTATGAATGGTGAAATAGGTTTACAGTAGGAAGAAGCTTAAATATATCTTATATTTTAACTTCAATATATTATCCTAAATATCTTGTATTTGCGTATAGGACTGTTAAAGCCCCCTACAAACAACAAAGAATGTAACGTGTTTGTCATAGGGCCCATTTTAGCAGTTGCATCTCAAGAGATATTAAAATGGTTGAGAGTCAAAGGAGACTTAGGCTGGTTGCCAAAGCAGTGTTAGGAGATGATCTATATGAGAGTCTCCTCAAATATAAACACTTTCAGAGATTGCAAAGCTTTCTGCAAGACCTAGTACTTAGTTTGTACCAACCTTTTCTGCTTATAAGTACCTGACAATGAGAGCTGTTACCTCAGTCCCTGCGTGGGGTAATGGAAGTATCTAGTTCCCTTTACAACTCCTTCATAACTATTCAGTTGGCCATATCTCTTACTAGCCAAGCCTATGCATCCCCAAAATCTGAATGAAAACCAAATTAATTTATTTTATTTCAAAGAAAAGATTGGGATCAATGTTTATGTTTGATACTAGGAAAAAAAAAGTCTTTAAAAATAATCTTGGATCTTCTGATCTTGTCATGTCATCAGTCTCTTTTCTAAGGTAGAGTCTTTTTAACCTACTTTCTAGAAAACTGGCCCTTTGTTGATTTCTATTATCCATGTCTATTCCACTTACTAAATAGGATCACTTATTAATCTGGACATTTTTAATGGCCTCATCTAAATTGCTAAAGGCCACTTCATACTATTTCCAAACTCCTTCCTAAACTTTCTTCTTTCATCTACTCTGTTAAATCAGTTAAGATTTCCAATTCTTAGGCTAGGTTTTACAGGGAGCTCCAACAAACCCACCACCAGCAAGAACACCAGTCAGACACAGCAGCAACTCTTGGCAGCTCTGGCATATGCAGAATTGTTTTGCTGCCTCTCCTGGAGCAAGAAAGGTGGAAAACTGCAGTAGTCTCTTTTATGTAACATACATAATCTTCCCTGAATCATCAAGAGACTACTAGATAATATTTGTTTCTGCTATTGTTTTTTAAAAACGCCTAAACACTGATCATTAAAGAAAAGCATAAAACAAAACTAGATGTTATATTGTTATATATTACTGCATAAGTAACCCTTAAGGCTATAAAATGGACAATTTATACTAAATAGTAATTCTCATACAGATAACTGTTCTGTATTTTCACAACCATGTATGCTTTTGTTTTACATGACCACATACTCCATTGTTTGTACACTTTTTGTTTTAAAGATAAAATTACCCTTGACATGTCAGAGAGAAAATATTGAGTGGCTGAAGTAATATTGCATGGAGGAGAAATCAGCCTCCTGGAATAAAAGGCTTTAAAAACTACTAGTCTCTATGATACCTAAATTTCATATATGTAATTATGTAAGTAATGGAAAGACAATGTATAGGAACACACTTTGCAAAGCATAATGTCATAAGTAATGGAAAGAGAGGAAGTGCACACAGGAGTTACACAAAATCAGAGTCTGAGAAGGAATCAGAGATTGTCTCTGGATATGTACCTAGCTGCAGTCAAAAGATGCTCTCATTTATAGTCCTTCTGTACAGTAATGTGTATCTGCATGTTTGTGAAGATATATCTATTATAAGTAATAGTTGACTGTATCTTTAACAATGTTCTAGACATAGCACATACGTTTCTAAGTGGTGTCTGCGAAACATCACATTTTATGCTACATTTTGTATTCCACTGCAAAGCTCTTGTGTTGTCATGTTACATATTTAGCTACAAAAATTGATTGATTGCTTCAGAGAGAAGTGTATATGGTATTCCACTTCTTATCTTAGTCAATGTTTTTCTCAATACTGTGAAGTAAATTAAAATAAAGTGTTTAAATCTACTGCTTATGATAAAGAAGACCAAATCTTATTCTAATAAATGTGAAATACAACTTGTCATGTTCCTTTCACTTTGTAGAAATGCTACCACAAGGCTTAGCCAGTTAAGTCTAATATGTTGACATTTATTTTTGCTGCAATAAATGTTAGGATTATATTTTTGCATTAAATTCTGGCATTTTTAAAGATCACGATGACAAGTGATTTATTCTTCAAATCATTCTGGTTTGTTTTTACTTTTTGAATATGGATTTGGCCATGTGTCTCCAAGGCACAGTACAAAGCATATTTCATATGTTTTGCAACCTATTAGTTTGATTTAAATCCACTTTTTCTGTCAGGATTTATGCAAGGCTTTCTTGATGTTATTTGCTCTGAATTATTACCCAAAAATAATCACATGGAATCCAATTTCACACAGGCTGTGTGGCCTATGAGGTCTGTCACTGTAAAGCTCTAAAGCTTTTAAAACTTTTTTAAATTGAGGTGATTCTTCATATTTGCTCAATATATCATACTGTCTTGTTTTATTTTTATATTTACCCCTTTCTCTCAAAGTATGAAGAATTGGATTGTGTTCAGTAACCACTGTGTGGTGGTTGACTCTGGCTGGACATAAGGGCATGCATAAGGACAGAGAGAGATCACTCACCAATTATCATCACAGGCTAAACAGGCTTAGCTTGGCAAAATCAGTTTAATTTATTACCAGGCAAATCAGACTAGGGTAATGAGATTGAACGTTCAGATACCTTCCCTCCACCCCTTCTTCACTCCTGATTTTCTTTACCTGTCCCACTCTGAAATGCAGAGGGACAGGGGAACAGTCAGTTCATCACGTGTTGACTCTGTCACACTTTTCAGGGAGAGGACTCATCAGACTCTTTCCCTGCTCCAGACAGGCCTCCATGATCTTCTGCAATTTAAGTCCTTCTCATAGGCTGCAGTTTTTCACAAGCTCCTCCAGTGTGGGTCCCTTCCACAAGATGCAATTCTTCAAGAGCAGAGTGCTCTGGCATGTGCTCCCCAGGAAGTCATTAGTCCTACCAGCATACCTGCTCTAGCATGGGCTCCTCTCTGCAAGGGTCCACAGGTCCTGCCAAGAGCATCCCCCTCCTCGGCCATAGAGTCCTCATGGGCTGCAGGTGGATCTCTGCTCCACAGTGGACCTCCATGGGCTTTAGGGGGACAGCCTGCCCCACCATGGTCTGCACCACCAGCTGCAGGGAATCTGCTCTGGAGCCTGGAACACCTCCTTGCCCTTTTTCTTCACTGACCTTTGTTGTCTGCAGGGCTTTTTCTCTCACATATTTTCACTCCTCTCTTCTCTGGTTGCAGTTGTGAAGCAGGTACATTTTCTCCTCTTCTTAAACATGTTATCAGAAAATTATATTATTTAAGAATGCAAAATAAATGAAGGACCAATATACTGTTAAAACTGCACCCTTTCAAACCACAGAATTGAAGAATAGTTGGAAGAGACCTCAAAGGTCACTCAGTCTAACCTTTCTTGGCAGAAGTGCGGTCTAGACAAGACAGCCCAGCACCCTGTCCAGAGAAATCCTATGCTATATTCACTCATTCAATATATGTACAATCTTTCCATGTATTTTTACATATTTTCATGTCATATTTCAATGGTTTAAAATCGATATGTACTCTTTGAAATGAAATCTGAAAAAAAAAGTGTTCTTGAGTTTTAGAAATGTACTTCTGTGCTCAGATACCTCATTCAGACTTGACTCCTACAAATGAGTCCAAAGGTTTTTGTTTTTCAAAACACTTTTAAAAAGTCCTTGTAATATTCTATTATTTAATTTGCATATATAAACATGAGGCAGATTTAATTTCCAGCCTGCCTATTTCTGAATACTCCTTTTTACCTAATCTTCATTTAGTACAGGTACATATGCTGGCAGAACTGCACTGCACAAAAATTTATTTACCCTCAAAATTAAAACTAACAATCCCCTGTAACAGTTAAAGCTAGCAAAGTGTTCTTTAAGGGTTTTTCTTTCTTTTTAAACGTTCTTTTCTGTTTACCTGTTTTGTCTTTATAAACCATTTTAATTTTTAATTGAATAACTACAGCTTTCTTAATTATATTTGCCATAAATTAATAAAGGCATTAATCAGCAGAGCACAAGAAATATGAGGGAGCTCAAAATATATGATGTTTTTCCAAGAGAACTACAGTACTGTACTGGTTATAGTAGCCAGGATCAGTTTGTTACTGTGTGGGTGTGTATTCTAAATCCTCTATGTCATTTTTCTCATGAACTGCTCAGAGTGGCCCATTTTCAGCAGCTGCCCAGGGCACTTCTGACCCCTCAGGCTATAAGATGGGTGTTTAGGAACTTCTGTGGGATAAGGAAGGTTTCCTGTCTTCACACCTATGACTCAGATGTGATAACTCCCCTCCGGGGAGCCATCAGCACCTTCACACCCACCTGAGGGGTCATGTCTGCTAATGGGCCATCAGAGATGCCAAAAATATGCCATGATTCACCTCACAGAGTAAATCATCCATTGTGAAACTCTCCAACCTGGGAGAGGGACTGGGCGTTCCCATCAGAGTCCAAGCAGATATAAGCTTGGGGTTTTGGGACTGGGATATCGCATCAGATCCAGAGGAGAAGCAGAGCCTCAACCGGACTGAGACTGCCACTGGACTGCAACCATCATTTTCACCAGCAGGTTTCTTCCTTTCTTCTTACTTTGAACTCATGGGAGGCCACATGGTGTTCTGCACAGGGAGTGGTGAGCTTTATTCTGCTCCTGCCCCACTGTGCTGGGCTGCACATCTGTTTTTGAGGGTCTGTGTCAGTATTTTCCTTCTGTGTCAGTGTGTTTTGTGATCCTTTTAATTAAATTGTTATTCTGACTTGCAATCCCATTCTGACTTGGATTCATTTCCCCTGCTGGTTTAACTCTAAACCAGCAAAAGTAGTCATTTATTCACAACAAAATTAGCCTGATATCACAGTTTTTATATATTTTCCGAAGCCCTGATATTAGAATCTGACTGCATGAAGTCTAACCACCTTTAAAATAAAAAGCAACTAATCAAACCCACAAACTCAAACATCATTTATAGCTTTCACAGCAGTAGACAGAAAAGCTTTAATGCTTTACAGTGACAGACCTCATAGGCCACACTGTTGGTTGACAAAATCTCTCCACTTCAAGGAACTGAAGACAGTGAAGTAAGAGAATTCATACCTAGGTGAATGGTATATTGTTATTCAGCCAGTTGATATTCTAACTTGTACTGGTGTACAGTCACCTTGCTGAAATTCAGTAGATTTCCTTAGTCTCAGTTGTCAGCTTTTTACGGGTCTGTCTGAGCAATAGCTCTGACAATTGGCATATCAGTCACTTCCCTTATATAGTAATATGCACACTTTTACTGAGGGAGAATTCCATTTTATCATCCAGATTATTGATTAAAATCTTTAATACTATTGCTCCAAATGTTGACCCTTGAGGTATTGTATTTGCTACAGGTCACTAATAATGTCAAGCCATTGATCACTGCCCTTTGATTCTGGTGCCTCAGTCAATTTTTACATTATCATTTATCTTTAGTTACTAAATTAATTTGTATAATTTTATGAATATATATTGTAGTTTATGTAGATATTAGATCAATTCAGTGAAAACTCCTCATACAACTGTGTTTTTGTCCTCAGTCCCTTCTAAGGGTCAATATTCTGTTGAAACACCTGCTGAAACTGCCAGTACCTCTGCAGCTGAAAGCTCACAAGGGGTTTAAGGTGAGAGGTCTGGTGAGAGACTTTTCTTTGGGGAATGCAAATAGGAGGAGAGATATATTGCCTTTAAATGGATAGTGTACAGTACATGTTAAATATGTATGAAAAGGACAGTATCATGATATCCTGAGCAAAACCTCTAAACTGAACAATGCAGAATTGAGTGGAGTGCAACCACTTTCCCCTCAAGCACTCTCCCCTGGCAGATTAGCAGAGAAAGTGAATTAGATGAGGTTAAAAGAGTGTCCTCTTGTCAAATGATGAAAATATGCAACTTCATTCATGTCATTACAGTTCTCTAAATCTGCATTCTTTCTCATCTCTGTACTCCTTTTCTTCTCTTCTTGTATAAAGCATATTCCTGTCATTATCATCACATCATCCAGCCTTAGGCAGTTATGATTACCATATATCCAAGAAGAATTTTCATTAATTACCAATACATGTGACTTTCTCACTGTTCATCAAGGGTAAATTGTGATACTACCCTTGAATCTTTATAAAATGCATAATCATCACTTTATCTTGAGGTATTTGTTGGAATACTAGGTCTCCACAACAGATATGTAAAAAAAGGAACAGAAGAAAAGGGAAAAGACATAAACTGAACAGTATACTAAAAGTATAAATGTTTCAGGAGATAATTTTTTTAATGAGAAAGTAAAATGTTTGCTGTTTTGGAAATTATTAATAAATGTTCATTTTAAAATGGCTGAAACTGAGGTTGGAGAGTCTCATTTCTTTTTCCTCATCTTCTACTTCCTTACACATTTTAGCCCTATAAACTGGGCCTGCCCATCAGTCCTCAATACTCAAAAAGGACTCTACAACAAGTTATTGACCTGCAGTCCCATCTGCTTCTAATCAAGCCTTTAACTATCAGCATTGAAGACAAACTATATTGCCTTCACTGTCACACCCAGAGCTATGAAACCACTCTTGGAATGGCTGACATCCCCCTTCACAAGATTCCAGTTGTCCATGTGGATGGACACCAGCAGATAATAATCCAAAGGCTGTACAAGCCTCAGCAATCTCTCCAAGTCATCTGGTATCTGAGCTTCAGGTAAGAAACAAATCTCCTTTGACAGCAAATAGTAGTGGCAGATGGGGATCTCCTTTCTCCACAGGAAGGACTCTCCAAATATTTGTACCTGCAGCTTTGCTTTGATGTTGACTTGGTTTTCAAGCTTGGCTGGCTCTGACACTGCTCTAGATGAAGTCTTCTTCCCTCACCTTCTATCAGGGCAATGAAGCTGTTCTGAAGCTGCAGATCTGTGTCTTTGTTCTCATACTCTTTCTCTAGAGAAGAATCAGTCAAGTCACAAGACTGGGGGTGGCTCTTTCCCCTGTTTACTTCTCTGCTCAGCTAAGTAAAACCCGCACATATTAAACCTTGATATCCTTACATCTAGATAAAGTTAAATAAATAATCTTTTAGTGTTAAAGTTGGTTTTGTAGATCTTGTAGGCTTTTTTGGCATTTTACCTTTAAACTGATCAAGACAAAACATGGAATCATTCTGAAGGACTGCTAAGTTTAAAGAGTTAACAAGCAACTAGTGTTTTTTTCCCTTTTGGAATGAAAGAACTCAATGATACAAAAATAGAAAAGTATTCAACATTCAGCTGAAAAGAGGACAAAGGCTAAAGCTTTCAACCAGAAATTTTGATGAATGGAAATGACATTATGTTAGAAATCAGGAAAGAAAAGAAAAACCCTTAGAATAACTATATGTATGAAAACTATAACTATTTTTGGAATATAAAATAAGGGTTTATGAAATGTTTTAACTCGTGTTAAGGCTTACTGCTGCCTCACAAATTACCCATTTTAGTCTCTTTTTAGAGATTGGGGATAGGATAAGACAAGGTTGTTGACCACCCAGTAGCACAACCAGAGGAGTGGATGTTGTTTTTGTTTCCACATGCATAAGAGTGTCACAGTTCTGCTTGGATTCTGTAGGGAGTTAATACATGCTTATTTTTTTCTTCCTGGATGTGAGTGCTTTTATATATAAGGGAGATCAGGATATTTCAAAGGTGGTTTTCATCTAAGCTTTCTAATATAATTTTCCTCTAGCTCTTTCTTAAATTCACATTTAATGCAAAGGAAACTACTAGAACAAATAAAAGTAGCAGTGAAAAATTGTTTGATCATAGCTTCCAAACACAAGGGAACAAAAAAACCCCTAAGTATATGAGACATATGTGTTGCATCTCAATTTACAAAAAGTAAATTAGGAAGTTTGCACTTTAGTAAAAGAAAATAATCAGATAGTGCACTTTTACAATAACTTATATACCAAGATTTCAGGTAGACTGTCAAGATACAAGAAAAGAAAGAACAAAAAGAGAGAAAGATAATGAATGCATCTAAATTAAATTGTGAACACAAAAAGAATGAAGAATTAACTGAGGAAATATCTGAAAGAAAATGAATGTATTCTTTTAAGCATAATTCTTAGTAAAAGGTGTGAGAGTAAGTTCAATACAAATCTAGAAGCAGGCTAAGACAAAAATAAATGTGTATTGTATAGCAAGAATTCAAAAAATCCAGATGTTTTCTGCTAATACTCTGATTAGACCTCATTTCAAATTTACTGACATTATTTGCTATTGTATTTTCCAATTTTTTTTCTTTTGTTGTGTTTTGTTTTGTTTTTCTGGTCTGGTTTTTATTTTTCTTTTTT
>VXAU01005251.1:850100-879794 GCA_013399695.1 Formicarius rufipectus | reverse complement strand
TTTTTTTTTTTTTTTCCTTTCCTTTATGGTTAGTTAGTTGGTTTGGTTTGGTTTTTAATATTAGGTATTTATTGGTATGGTGGTTTAAGTGTTTATTTTCCTTTTACTTCATCGCTTCTGCCTGAGAATTTTTATGTGCATGCTGGTAGGAAAAGAAGAAGAGAACTGGATTCGGGGGGACAAAAAACTCATTTTTATTTTTTTTCCCTAGTCCTAGCCTCTCTAATACAGAAAGTTTTGAACTCCCTGATAGTTGGAAAATCAAGTAGTGGGATTCTTTGCAAATATCCCAAGTAAATTAGAGCGATCAAGAGTACAAAACATTTTTTTTCATTTGGAACTAATCTTCATGATTTGTGTAATAGCATTGTTGGGAAGAATTTCTATTTTTTTTCACTAGAATTCCTTTATCATTATAGCTCTTAAACATGATTTTGCAGAAATGTGTATTTCACATCCAGTACTGAGATTCTGAACAAAAACATTCTGGGGGAAAAAAATAAAATTGTAATTTAGCATTTATTTGACCTTTTCCAGTCTGTAGGCCACTGTAGACTTCTCAAAAGTATTTAAGTATTCTATTTTTAACATCTAAATCTGCCAATAAAAATGCAATTTTTTTTTTTTTTCTTCCAGAACACTCTCTGGTGCTTTGGATTAAAGATTAATAGAAGAAAACTACAGTTCTACAATTTGATCTTTATTCTAAAAATAAATACTTTCCTATATGTTAAACCTAGCAGTTCCATTTTCCTTTGAGCTCCTTGTTATCAGCTAGAACTTACAGCTAATTCTGAAGTATGTGTACTGATGAACCCCAGAATGAACTTTACTTAATTCTTCATCCATATTCTAACCACTAAGGAACCATTAGAAAAAAGACAGTGCATGGAAAGATAAATTCAAACCTGCCACTCTTCCTGTTCTGACAAGCAAATTTAGTGTTCTTGCTACTGGAATTTTTATCATGTCTTGAATTTCTCAGGAATCTTATGTGTCTAAGTTTGGAAGAAATTAAGAAACTTGTTGGACTAGAAACTAAAGAAGGAGACAAGCCTCCTTTAAATTCAAAACAAAATTTAATTAAGGTATGATAATAGAAAGGATAGCAGTTCTTAACAACTATATATATATATATTCAAGAGAAACAAAGCAACCAGAACTGAATGACCAGTTTGTAATTAACCCATTAACCCTCTGACACGATGCAGTCTCTGCTCCCATTGGGCACAGTAATATTTATGGACAGCAGGTGGTGATGTCGCTCCTCGGCCAGTGCTGGGCAACCCCCTAGGGGTGGGTGGAGAGGTTCAGCGTCTCTCTCTGGGATGGGTGGTGTGGAAACAGTGGGGAATGTTGCACAGAGAGGGAAGAGCTGGCATCCTTTTTCCGTAAGGAAAACTCTCTTCTAGTCCTCGGCTGGAGGAGGGATGATGCACTGATCTGGGCTGGCACTGATGCTGCGGGATTCCTTGCACCTGGGCCGGCAGCCATCAGCTCTCTCAGGAAACCTGCAGCAAAAGCCCCAGGTAGCAAATCTCTCTCTCTCTCTCTCTCTCTGAAGCACTGTGAACTCCAAAATCCAGGGATTGGAAAAATGGGAGAAAACGGAAGGAGAACAAACCTGCAGGGCAGAGACTCTCCCAAGGAGACATCTCTCTCTCTCCCACAGCAGTCCTCCTCCTCTGCCAGAGGGAAAAACAGTGTCCCTTCCCATTCACTACACCCATCCCAGTGATTAAAAGTTGCTAGGTAACCTCCTTTCACTCAGGATCTGCTCCTTTGTTTTCTAGCAGTGGAGAAAGATAGTTATCTAGCAGTGGAGAACATCTAGTTCAGTGGTAGGGGAAAGAAAAACTACTCCAGATTCTAAAACTATAACATCATGGCATACAGAGAGACTATCTCTACAATAGCTTAAGAATGAAAGAAAACTTATTCAGGGTAAAAATCAACACAACTTTGAATCTTTCATAGTAAATATTACTAGTGTTAACCTAAACCCAAAGAAATAAAGTTCATTGCCATCAGAGATACATATATTATTCATATTTTTAGGTATTTTTAATTATAAATGGGACAGAGAAGTTCAAAATTTAAAAAGTCAATTTTGCCACATTCTCTCTTTAATGTATCTTGGTATTTGCTGTCCGAGCAGGCAGACTAACTTTCAGACCATGCAAATAGCCAATGCACCATAAACATGCAATTTTTCACAAGACCAGGGCTCAAGGAAAGGCAGTGGCTGAGAAGGATGCATCTTTTTCTCTAGCACAAAATAACCCTGTAATACCTAACTGTAAAAGGTCTTCACAGCATTGAAAATTATAATGACTGGCTTGTGAAACTAATGACAGACTTTAAAATAGATTTCTTCAAGGTTAATGAATTTAAATTCCCATATCCAAACCCTTCCAGGCAGTAAAATTCTCCTACTCTGAACCATTATTGGTATGATATTTATAAATGTTCACATCAGCATAAAATGCTGCATTATACATTTCCCAAAAATACATATTTTTCAGTGGTATGTAATATACAAAGAACAGTTTCCTCAGTAGCAGCCTGAAGGCAAAATTTCAAGGTTTAAAAAGCAGCCTCTAGAGAAGCTTAAAAAGATGACAAAGTCAATTATATTATAAGAAATCCTTTATTTTTATGAAGAGGGAATATATTAGGAATTTTATTGTCAGTCAGTGCTATAGTGCACGTTTCTCCCTTACAATCTAGAAATTCTGACTTCTGTTGCAAATTAACTGCTACAGTTCAAACAACCGAGATACTCCTCAGTGGAACACTCTACAGTGCTTTCATTGTCTGCTGGAAAAATGAAAGGTATCTTAATTTAGATGAAGCCTTCTCCAAACTGTTTTATTGCTTAGACCTCAATAAATATCTTCCAAAAAGAGTTTATTATTTCCAGGAAGCAAGACATTTCACACAATGCATAAAATTACCCACTGAGCTCAAAGTAGGCTGCATCTTTGAAACAATCAATTCAAAATGCAGTACCAAGTGTTGCAGTGATAAATGAAGCAGCCAGAGACTGTCACTAGTGCCTTTTACTGAATGACAAAGCACAAGAAACCTTCCACAAATGTTGAAAATACGAGCGAGAAAAGCAGGTGCTTCAATCCTATTTCCTAAAATTAGAAACACTCATCAAGTTACAAAAAGAGCCTACATTTCATATGTCAAGCACAACCTGAGCTGTGCAGTGTTGAGTACTTTTATGATAAGTCTAATACTTACATTGTGGTCCATAATAATGCATGTATTCTAAACTTTACAGGTAAAGTATCACATTACATTAAGTAAGTGTCACAAAAGCATTTTTGAAACCCCAAGTATTATATTAAAATGTATTTAATATGCCTAAAACAATATTAAGTTTTCCATCTTATTAATATTCCCATATATTTTTCTCTGTCATTTAAGCTAAACATTAGTAATATAGGAATAAAACATTTTGCTAATTCTGAAATTTTAAAACAAGATAAAGTCAGCTTTGAAATATAAACCAGGGAGACATTATAGTCATATTAATAATTAAATTTTTGTACTGATCTATTAGTGGTAGATCAAACTTCACTGTGCTACAGGCTCCCTCAGGGATCCTCTGCATCTTTTATGAAAAGCCCTTTTTTCTCTCTTACTTCAAGTCACACTTCCAACAATTCAAGACCTTTTCTTGTAACTTTCATCCATCTAAACAAAAGAGCACCATGAGTTCTATGACATCTCTGGGAGGTAAAGATCAGGACTGTGATTTTGTGAGATGTTTAAGTTGCTAATATGTCATGCTTTCTCACTTATCCTGTCTAGCCCACTCACACTACAAATATATGTATTATTAGGAGGTGCTATTGTACTTTCTTCTTGCTTTAATTATATAGGTATATAGGAAATTTAATATATGCTCATATACATGTATATATGAACAATTCGTCAATATCTTTGGGTCTTTTTGATATCATACACAGCAGTACTAGCATCACAGAAGGGTATAAGCAAGGAATGTCCCACCAAATGGTTACAAACTTCCTTGATCAACAGTTAAATGATGGATACTAGTCTTAATTGATTTTTCACTTAAGCAAGATCTCGTCTGTGGGATTCTTGTCACTTTCATTTTTGCTACACTTTTGTGAGATTGGATTAAGGAAGGACTTTTATAATCTTATTGTCCTATCAAATGCTTTTCACAATTTTACAGCTTTGGATAAAACATTTGCTACCTTTGATAAATAACTTGGGCTGGGGACAAAAACACTGGCAGAAACTGTTATTGCCTTTGGAAAACAAAACCCCCGAGAATCAAATGATAAGGAGGAAACTGCTTTTTAGAAATTTATCTTAATGTGATCATTTAGTGCACTGGTTCATAGATAGATTCATGTTTAAACAGATGAAAAGACAAACAACTTCAAACCTAGAGAGAGAAAGAGGAAACATATTAAGATAGAAAGATTTAAATCTGGCTAATGGTCATGATATACTTAGAAAAATTAAAGAGATCATTATAGATGAAAAATCTACTGTACAACCCAATGACATCTCACAGACAGTACCAACTATAGGATATACACATAAAAGGAAAATAACGAATTTTTTTCTTTTTTTTTTTTTTTTTTTTTTTTTTTTTTCAGTTTAAGGAATTTCTTAAAAACTTCGTCTTTGCTGAAAAAAAAATATTTTCTAAGAGCCTGCAACTGTTTTAATGCTGAAAGACAGTACCATAAAAGTGATTTAAATTAAGCTTTTGAGATATTTGAATATTTAGTTAATTTATGACTGAGAAGACTATGTCAATCTCCTGTGGACTGATATTAATGTATTTGATACACGTAGAATGCATAAAACCTTGGGAACAATTATTTATGAATTTAAGTTGGGAAGTACTGGGACTCATTAGGAAGAATGTTGCCAGCAGGTTGAGGGCCTTTCTATTCAGCCCTGGTGAGGTGAATCTGCAGTGTTGTGTCCAGTTCTGAGCTTCTCAGTACAAGGTAGACATGGAGCCCCTGGAGCAGGTCTAGTGGAGAGCAACAAAAAGCACCTCTTACTAAGAAAGGCTGAGAGAGCTGGGCCTATTAAGCCTTGAGAAGAAACAATTGAAAGGGGACCTTATCAGTGTCTGTCAGTACCTGCAAGAAAGTGCCAAGAGGACAGAGCCAGGCTTTTCTCCTTGGTGCCAAACAATAGGACGAAAGGGAGAAATGGATGCATAGGAAGTTCCACCCAAAGATGAGGAAGAACTTCTTTAGTGTGTAGGTGACTGTGCACCGGGGCAGGTTGCCCAGAGAGGTTGTGGAGTCTCCCTCACTGGAGATATTTAAGAAGCATCTGGATGCAATCCTGTGCAATGTGCTCTGGGATGACCCTTCCTCAGCAGGGAGCTTGGACCAGATGACCCACTGTGGTCCCTTCCAATCTTACACGTGATTCTGTGATTCTGCACTATTAAAATGGTAAACATAAGAATATGGAGATGCTTTTATGCATTAATAATTGAATAAGTATATACTTGCATCTGGTTTTTAGCTTAAAATTGTATTAATTTCTTTATAGGAAGCAAATCTAGTGAGCCAGAACTTAATTGGTCTTGTCTAAGAAATGAGCTAAACTCAGAGAATAGTTTTAGCTGATCTCCTGCAAAAATTAAGGGTAATTTTTTGCAAATATAAAAATATTTTACTTTCTCATTAAAATAACTCAATTTGGAATTTTTTTTTATAGTGGAACTAGTTTTATCTCCACATCCTGAAAATGAATTTTATTCTCTACAGAAATAGAACAAAGGAAGAAAAATAATGAAATAAATAACTTCTGAAATATTTTGTTCTAAATAAAATAGACAGTTCTTGTTAAAAATAAATTCATTAATGAGGAACTTGGTTCATGTTGTACTGAAATAACTAAGTGATAATATAGAAATATATTGCTTGTTAATGGGTTCATAGAATTATCTTGACTTGGTGTGAGGAGCTGCACTTTAATTGCCTTAAAACATTGCTAGCATACGAAGTTATGCAAGCTTCCTGCCAGGAGTGTGAAGATAAAGACTAAGGGAAAGAGGCCATAGCCCACAAACTGTTAACTTTGAAGGCCTGGGAATGAATATTTGGGAGTGTGATGTTTATCTCCTACTGGGACAGGCTGTGTCAAAGGGGTCCCTGCGTAAACACACTCATGACAACCCTGGGGAAGACCTGAGCTCTTAGCAGGGCTGCTAGCACCTCCAGCTTTCAGCAAAACCAGCACAACTGTGCAAAACAGCATGCTCCCCTCCACACACACAGGGGAGGCATCAGAAGGGTTTCTGAGGGTATGTATACCCACAGGATTTTATGTTTTGTGGGTTTCTCTCCCCCACCACTTCCCAACAGAAAAAGACACCAAAGATGGCAAAAATCACGTTTGCAGTTGTGGCATTTTATTCTTTTTCCCTCTTTCTTTTGCTCTTTTATCTCTTTCTTTCTCACTTTTCCCTTACACATTTCCTCAGGTGGCTATATTACAACCAAAACAGCTAAATACCTGTTTTCCTTGGCAGTAGCTCTGTGCCATTATGTTGCCATGCTACTATAGACAATAACAACCAAAATGACTACACACCTGTTTTCCTTTGTAACCAGATTGTTCAAAAATAAACTATATACATATATATATATATAAATGTAAACATTTATCATATAGTACTGATTTACTTTAATACACTCTAAGGGATTTAATAATAAAACAAAAGTTACTGCTGCCTGACAGGATAGGTCGCAACACCTGGACTGTGATCAGAACCCTTTATATTTCACACAGCAGCTGATTATAGGATTGGAAAGGTTTACCATTGCTTCAGGTGATTTTACAAAGTTCTTGCCTTGTTGAATATAATCACCTAAATGGATCGACATAATTTGAATATTCAATTTTTTAGTTAACATAACTTTATTACTTTTTTATTTTTCAGGGAAAATGTCTGAGTACTTTTGTTTAATAACAGTGGTGTTGATTTAAAAGTTTGTCTAAAAATATATCCTCATTATGCTATTAAAATTTTTTGTCCCTGACATCACTCCTTCTCTTTTCCCGTTTTGTTGGTTTTTTTTTTTCTTTAATGATACTGAACCCTGAGAGTTGATATTTAAGGATTAAATAGATTGCTTGTGATTATGTAGGGCTAGCCAAAGAAAGCTTCTTATCTTCTCTGATCTTCTTCCTTTGTCCACAACAACTTCGTCACTGTGACCAGACTTTTACTTACCACTGTTATACTGTTTGCCTTTTTTTCCCTCTGATAAATAGCAGGGAGCTCTGCTAGGATTAGAATAATTATGTTCTGTAAAACATTATAAATCCTGTGCTTCCACAACTCAGAAATTCTTAATAAAAGCATCAAAATTAACGAGGTCCAAATATTAATCCCCATTTTCAATTAGATAATTTGGAATGGGTAAGAGATGACAATAAAGTTCAAATTCTTGTGAAAGACCCACATAATCCATTTGAGAAAGCATACAAGTAGAAAAAAGAAACTCTTGAAAACAAGAAAACAAAATATTTCCTTTTCATTATTTGCACAGCTATACCTTAAATAGAAAAATGCTTAAAGTGTGTAGGTAACGGTCCATTAAGCAATGAACTGTAAAACATCTACAAATAATCAGGCAATTTGGCTACAATTACTGTATTTGTACAGCTAGTGACAAAGATCATATGCCCAAACCTGCCACCTTTTTGGGCCTGCCCCAGCTCGTGTTACAGGCGTGGCTGCAGTGCCACGTTTGTGTCATTCGGTGGCAGAGAGGACAAGGCGAGGTCTTCCTCTGGTGCTCTGACCCAGGTGGGCTCCCAGGATTTCTCAACAGCCTGACATTATTGCTTTGCTTTTCTGTTTGTATGTTACACTTGAGAGGCAGCGGGCGTTGGCCGAGTGGTGTAGGCCCCCGCCTGTGGAGCCGGCTCCTCCTCTGAGGACGCTGGTTCGAATCCGGGAGGAACTCGCTGTCGCCGCCCGAGCTGCTCGGCCGTGGCAAGATGAACCTCAGGATTGAAGGGGGTGGGGCCAGTTCTGCGCACCCTGTGCCTCACTTAAAAAATCCATTGCGCAGGCTTATCCCAAGATCTTCGTTCGCGAAGTCCAGCCAACAACAAACAATGCCCAAACCTTCTATAAAAGCTGTATGAGGTTTTTTTTTTTTACTATTTAAAATACGTGTTATGCAGGATATTGAATTGCAAAACATTCAAACAGCAGGGGACACCTTCTGTCCTGTGGGACTACCTTTTTTTTGTTGTTGTTTGCTTGACAACAATACACAACCACAAATACAGCTAAAGAAGAGGTTGCTTTGGACCTAATTTTGTGATGTTATATTCTGGCACCACCACTGCACTTCAAAAAAAATTAGTTTACTATGAAGAAGGCCAACTAAACAAACAAAGAGATTCATAGGCTTTTTGTTTTCCTTTAGATCTGGTCCATCAAAGGTCATAGTTGTAAGTGGTGTTTCATCTCCTTTCAGTGTTTTACTGGTATCAGTAGTTATCTGATCAGAGCTACAGACTTAAATATCACTCTTTTAAAACGAGGGCGATATGGTTTTTTGCTGTGGAAATAAAAGATGCTCTAGGTTCTATTTATTTCATTAAATAATTCAATGGAGTTTCCTTAAACACCATCTGTAAAACCCCAGTTTCTTCTGTTAGTTACAACACAGCCGTCATTTCCCTTTCCCCTCTCCAGGACCAGATTGCCTTGCATCAATATAACAAAAGCACACTTTGCATGCCAAATAACCTTGGAGCTGGATAGGTTGAACTGCCACGAAGACACCACCTGCCACTTTTTTATAGAGTTGCTCAGTACAAAAGGTCACAGCTACTTTTCAGGTGAATTAAACCCTAAGGGCTCACTAAGAATTTTTACCTTACCTTCTCCTTGAAAGGAGATGGTGATGTTGGGGGAAGCAATTTTAATCTGTGCAGGACTATTTCAGGGAAAAAAAAAATACTGTTAGTGATGATTATTTATACAGTATTACTTACCAAATTTAGGCTTGTTTTACACTTCTATCTGACAACAGTAAGAAGGGTTTGCTACTTTTGTTTCAAAAACTTCTCTGAATTTAGATTGTTTCAGGCACTCCTTTTCTATGGTTTAAATGCTCTGCTTGAACTATGAGTATCTTGCGAACAGATAATTTACATGTATTTAAAGAGACCTTAAAAACTCTACACTGAGGTCGATGTTTTCTGTAGTTTCTTCACCCACCAGTTTTATGAAGTTGTCAACTATGAAATTCAATATTTGAGAAAATAAAAATTGAAACAAATTATCAATGAACTACAACCTGACAATGGCAAAAGGAAATATATTGTGACTTCTATTGCTGGCTAAAACATCTGTAAATACACTGTTCCCCACCTCACTCCATTTGTCTCATCTCTTTATAAAGTACTGTGTTGCAGACAGCAATCCCCTGGGGAAGAATCATCATTTATACCAGACTTCTTAAATTGTCTGCAGTAATTTCTCACATAAACATACCTCTAAAAGATATTGAATATACTATATTTTGCACGTTTTATGAACATTAATGAAACTTCCAGATTATTCTGTTTCTCCACTCCTTTCTCCCTCAAAATTAACTCAGAGGTCATGGAATCATAGAATGACAGAATGGTCAGAATCAAAATCATTGATGAGGTCAGTGGTATTGTGAACATCAGACAACAAGGAAAAAGGGCTACAGGGAATTAGCTCTCACGTGTTCTAGGATTTACAGAATTACTCATTCAGTGTTTACATATGTTGGTATTAAGAGCCCTGAAATCTAGTTGTGACACTTGGTAAATGTTATATATGACTGTCCTCAAAACTTATGGACAAAATGAAATACTATATGACACATAATCCAGAAACTGAAAGATTAACAAAACATTCAATTTTCATATAATAAGGATATCAGGGTCAGTGCTGTTCTGCTCCTAAAATGATGATCCATTGATGAAAGCATATGTTTTCCCATTCACAGCAATAGTTATGTTTATTAATCAGTGTATCTTTTTCTTGATTCACAGTTTGCAAATAAAAAAGTCTAACATTTGAATTAGAAATTATTTTAGACAATACAGCTCTAAGATGGTAAAACTTGGGAATCCTTGGAGATACCTGGGACACAGACTGACAGTAAAATGAGAATACAAAGAACAAGCTGCAGCTTGCCCTGGAGGTCTCTGAATCTGCAAGGATTTAAAAAAAATAGCCTATGAAAAGTGTTAGGAAGAAGAGAGCTTCAAGGAGAAAAAATATGAGAGTAACTTAGAGTAGATATTTAATTTTTACAAGGTTAAATCTTGGAGAGAATTCACTGTGTGACTTACTCAGATCACACTGACAAGGCCCATCTACTTTCTTGTTTTTGTCAGAATGAATAAATATTAAAAAAAAAAAAAGAAAAAAAAGTACCAAGAAGCTTCTAATCTTAAAACTTTTGGTGTGCAAAAACATCTCTGCAAAATGAATGTAACTTGGAAATTTAAAACTCTCATAAATGTCCATAAAACCCAGTCATCATATTCACTGGTATACTAGAAAGCCATAAAAGCATTTGGTACTTCTTTTATAATCAAGCTTTTATATATCAAGAGTAATTTAACTGTCTTCACAGCCCTTCTCCCTCTCAAAACAATGACAGGAAGAACACATTAGATAACTTCTACAAAATTCTTTCTTTAGTAGGCATCACTGAGAGCTGCAACTGTTTAATATCTTCAAAGAAAGCCTATTAAAGTATACAGCGTTACAATAAATTAAAGATAATGAAAAGACTGGAAAGTATTCAAAGTTGTGAAAAAAAATAGATTTCCTAGTTTAAAAATAAGAAAAAAAAAGAAAAAGAAAAAGAAAAAAGTCACAGAAAAATAACTAGCTAAAGAATGAATTCTTATTTTTTTTGTTTTTAAAATGGGAAAATAACATATAATGCAGCAGAAAAATGAGAGGTGCTTTTTGGATTGATAACTTTAAAGAAGGATGTGCCAAATAGGTTGCTATAATTTCATGTGTAAAGCTCATTGAATGTTCATAAAGGAGAGTAATTTTTTATAGGAACAGAGAAAAAAAGAATTTACCAGTGTTCTTTTCCTCACTGCCTGAAATCATCCAATAAAATTTTAGGTAAGTGAATTTTTTGCATTTCTTTTTGCTATTGAGATACTTGAAACTTTTCTAGGTTTTTCATATTCCCATGAGATATTTCTTTAAAACATTATCAGAACAGTTACAACTAATATAAAGGGGTTGTCAGTGTTCTCTGTATCTGAGTTGCCTGTAAATTTCCATAGCCTATGACTGAATGACCAATTGTGTCTAGAGCAACATTGAGTTTGTCCCCTTGTCACATACATAGACAGACATACACACACTCTCTACACCATTTCAAAACCTCCTCACTAGCTCTCACATTATTACTAATAATTAACTGCTATTATGGTGCAATAAAAAGACATACATTTGAAACCTAATTTCCAATGCAAAATTATTGTTTGAAAAGCTAGTCTCTCTTAGATTATTAAGACTTGAACTTCTGTGCTACACAAAGGTGTAGTATGAAGGAAGCCAATGACCTATCATCCTTTCTTAGTTTCTCTTTCCATGTTTTTCCTATAGTTTGATGTCCTCAGCTCCTCCATTCTCAGCTTTTGAGAAGGCAGTAAATTTCATTTACTTTGCAATCACTATTAAAACATTTTAAAAATTATTTTTCAATATTATTTTCTCTAAATATTTAGAAACTTTCTATTTCTTTAAGTATTATTTACTAGGAGCAAAATGCAGGCCAAAACCAGATTCATAATTGTTCTAGTATATTCAAAGTCTTACTGAACTTTACATGCACAACATTTTCATTTTACAATGATTTTACCAATGTCTACAAATCCTTTCTCACATAGATTGGAAACCCAGCAATAAACAAGCTGAGTCAGACAGGTTTCAGCTTATTCTGTGATGTTCCATTGACATGGTGTAAAGGCACAAACTGCAAAATGTACAAATGTAAACCCTGAAATGCATCAGGAGAGGTATTCTAGACCAAGAATATGATGGCATATTCATAATACCACCTCCAAAATAAAATGTACCCTATAGTCACTCATAGTGATGAAAAATTCACTTAAATTCATACTTAGAATTGCAAGAAGTAATGCAGGAAAAGGGTATGAGGACTACCAGGAGAATGGAGAGAAAATTGACTGGCTTGGTTTGTATGGGAAAAAAACAAAACAAAACAAAACAAAACTGGATTTATATTTTTTTTTATAAATTTCAAAACAAGAAGATAGAAACTCTGGTAAGCTAAAAAAAATGAAGAGCTGAAATAATAACTTTTACATGCAAAGATGCATAGATAATTAGAAAATTTTACAGTTTGAGGGGAAATACATAGAAAGACTACAGTCAGATTGTTCTAGTCTCTTATAAGAAATGATGCTTTAAAAAAACCCAGTTTCATAGTTCAAATTTCTGTATATATATATTCATTTTAAGTCAGTACGATTATTTTTAACAAACAACTCCAAATTACGTTTCCAGTCACACAAATAAATCACACAACACAAGTACATGATGGCAGAAGCACAACACCACAACACACTTCATACTACTGATTCTTAATATTAACCAAGCCTGCAACATTTTTTTTCAGTCAAGGCTTTGTATTTTCTTCATTAGACCTTAGATCAACACCAGAATGACACCAATTTATGTTTCAACATCAATCAAAATCAGTCTTTTGATAAGCTATTTAAATCTACTGCTTCCAAAATATTCCCAAAGAAATTGGTTTTGTATTTAGTTATCCTATTTAGACACTCAGACAAAGAAATGATGAGCCCCTGTATTTTTAAAGATATAAAATAAACCTTCATAATTGTCTTATCAGTAATATATTATAAAAATCATCAGTTATTAAAATTAATTATGATCTTAGAGTCTAATAAAATGATGGCATTTGTTTTTCTGTTTATCTCAAATTCCTGAGTGGAAAATGCTGTCTTATCCATGTGGTAACACTATGATACCAAAAGTTTTGGTACAGAAGTTTAGTGCCAGATGTGTTCACATAGACAGTTATTATTAGTCAATAAGCTTGCCTGCTGACGTGTGTGATAGCTAGTAGTGAACGAATTCAAAAAGAAGTTAAAGCGCATGGACAAGATGCAGAACTATATTAAGGGCTAATGTACCTTCAATAAATGGCATTCACCTGATCATATTGATTCTAGTGTGGTGTCCATTTCATCCTCCATGACATATTATCACATACCCTACTGCTGGCTAAATTATATTCTAATTGGCAATGCAAAATTGAAGATATATCTATGAAGTAAGATAATCTCATTAAAATTATGTAATGAGTCAATGTTAAGGATAGGGTTCAGAGTGGCAGCCTTGACACTGACTCATACTTAGGCAGCTTTCTAAAGGAACAGATCTTTGTAGGGGTTTCTGGTATCTCTTTTAATTTGAATACTTACAAGTAAAATTGTTAAATTTTGTAGGAAGGTGTTGATTTTTTCCCATCTTCTGACAGAAATCAGGCAGATTTCCCAGTATATTGTTTCTTGCCAGCAATTCTAACTCGGGCAATCAGAAAATGTCAACTATCTGCCATGAAACTGGATACCTCAACACTTATGAAGTCTATCTTTATCAGGATACTCCATGGAGAGAAGGTTTCTTGCTGGGATATTCAGGGCATCTAAATCCTGCAGCTGAGTTGGCAGGAAGCTTTGCATTTCTGATGTTCTGGCAGCATCTGCTTGAATAAGATTTCTTTGGGCTTAGACTCATTCAGCTTTGCATTAGTAGTTAGGAAACTGTGACTTCAGATCTACACTGGGAATTTCATTTCCAAGTTAAAAAATTAAATATCAGTTGTTTTAAATTCTTTTTTAAAAATTGTTCCTGTGTGAGAATTTCATGAAGGAATGGATTTCTGAATAACCATTCATATGATTTCTGGGGTTACCAAGTGTTAAAATGAACAACACAAATAACAAAGACCAGTTTAAACCATCATAATAATTTTGTTTTGCCTTAGAAAATTTGAGCTTACATCACTCCTTTCCCATTTGAGCACATGACTTAAACATTTCAACATTTTGTCAGCCCATTTCAAAATATTTCCTCTTTGTGTTAACAGGATCAGAGAGCAGATTTCAGCAGGTCAGGTGTATGTTGACATGAATAGAAGAATTCAGCAAGATGATTCTCTATCAGCATAGAAAGAATGCAGGCTTTAATTTTTACTCTTTTCTGGTATTACAGTCATTAATATTTGTGTTTTCATATTTTCTTGAAGAAATGACTGTGTTTCAAAAACAAATCTTCTTCATGACTGGATCTTTTTTCAAAATATGTATTATAATACAAACACTTATAAAACGTCAGTGGTTGAGCCAGAAAAATATTAATAATATTAAAAATAATAATAATAATAAATTTAAATGTTTCACAAAGTTTTCAAACTAATTTCTTTTACCTCTGAAAAGTACTTTAAATTTCATGTAACTGAGGAAAAATGATGACATAAATTTTATTGGTTCTGAATTGGTTTTTTCTTTGTTTTTTTGGGCTTTCTTTGTTTGGTCATCAGGAAATTCAATATTGGTTGGTTTGAAAAAAAGTTGGTAGCTGGAAAAGTTCTGAAACCAAACCTTTCTAAATTAATACCCTACCAAGAAGCGGCACTTCATGTTTAGAGAACCTACTTTTAGTATTCACCGAAGGATTAGTGACAAAGAGTTTCCTTGTATCTTCTTGTTCTATACCACATTTATGTCCTGATTATGATGTTGTATTTGGATGAAAAATATCTAGTTTTATAAGTTAGGTATCTTCCTAATATCATAGTCTTCATATGAGATTTTAAAATTTAAATATATTAAAATAAATTTGAGCTGTGAGTTCTGGTAATCTCATTTTCTGTTTCCTTGTTATTACTGTATTTTGGTTACACAAAAGTTTTGTGAAGCTTCAACCTGATAAATAGGCTGTCACTAGGACCTGGAAGAAGGAGGGAGTGTTATGACCTTTCCCTGGAAGTGAGGGTAACTGAGGCTGTTGTTAATAGATCCCTTGGGGGGAATTAGAGTGAAACAACCCCGAATGACTGGTGTTTATATATAAATGTATGTATGTAGGGTTTATTTTAAAACAATTTGGTCACAATGGAAAAGAGCTATGTAGCCATTTTGGTTATTTTCTGTATACATAGAGCAATACAAAACCATGAAAATAACATCTAAGAAAATACAAAAGAAAAAGAAAAAGAAAGGGTAGGAAAATATCACCACCCATGGGTCTGTTGATGAGACTTGATTGTTGCAATTTTGATGTCCATTGGCGAAAGTGATGATTGCAGCCTTGACCTGCTGGGGGTGGATGAAGCCTGTGAAACACAAAGTTCAGTGGGTTAATATATGCTCAGGTTCAGGTGGGAATGCCCTGGTACCTTCCCTGGCCGGGGCAGTGTTTACAATGTCTTATACAACACTGTGAATCACATGCAGTCCTTTGGTGGAAGGACCCAGAAATAAGTCTGGACATGTTTTGGGGATCTTTGATGATTTATGACACCTTTTAAGGTGTGACAGCTGCCTCTCAGTTCAGCATAGTGGAGCCAGTTATTCCCCATCAGAAGGCATGAATAACCTCAGACCTATGTGTGAATGTTCCAGTACTTCCCCAGAGGGGAATTTGCACACCTGAGCATGTTGTGCATGCAGCCCAAGCCTTTAGCTGGACCCTTGGAACCAATGGTATTTTAGGATTTTCTAAACTGTTTAAAAGGCATTGATATATATAATGCAATACCAGTTTCCTCCCAAAATTTTTTATACAGAGACTTCCAAAATCTTTGTAACTGCATAAACAGAACATGATACAGTTGGGCAGCTCATACTCTTCCAGAATTGAGCTTGTGTCCCTGTGAAGAATTTGACTCTTTCATGTAGACCTCTCAGTTCAATTGTAAATAATGTGGATATTTCTACACAGGCTTGGATTAAGAATCTGTTTATTAGATTCTCACTGGGCTCAAGATCACGTACCTTAGTGCCCGAGCTTATACAAAGGCAAGAAGAGACTGGCCCAAAGAATGTTCAGGCAAAGAATTCAGTTCTTCATAAGCAACTGAGAGTTTATCATGGTTTGAATTTGTCTAAATTTTACTTTCACTGTTTTTTATTTATCTAATCAGTAATTAAAACATTAGAGGAATATTGTATTTATGACATCTATTTGCAATCCATTAGTATTTTGAAGCACAAATTATTGGGAAGCAGAAGCGAGTGAGAGGTAGCATACTTTGACTGCTGCTTATTTCTTTTTTGCCTGGAAAAGAGTGTGAAATTTGGGGGGTTATGGCATTTAATTAAGAATAATCTTTGTTTTCTTTTACATTTCATATGAAAATATATTTCTTTTTCTCCATTATTAAAAATTAAAACCTGTCAGCAAATTCACATTCCTATAATTTATTGTTTTAGGATTAAAAAATATATATCTGTATGCAATACTTGATGGATAACGCAAGCATTGTAACATGCCACCACACCAGTGAGTAGGCTGGGGATGCAAGGAAGTCGGGAGGAGACACAGCTGGGACAATGGATCCCAAGGCAACCTTGAGATATTTCATGCCATATGATGATGTCCTCAGTACATAATGCTGGGTAAAAGAGGGAATATGGGCATGTTCACAATGATGGCATTTGTGTTACCAGGTCACCATTACATGTGATGGAACCCTGCTTTCCTGGAAAAGGCTGAACACCTGCCTGCCCTTGGGGAATGGTAAATTAATTCCTTGTTTTGTTTTGCTTTGCTTTTATGTGCAGCTTTTACTTTACCTATTAAACTGTCTTTATCTCAATTTATCTCAAATTCTGATCGTCTTTGTCTGATTCTGATTCTCTCCCCCTTCCCACCAGGGGGAACAATAGAGTGGCTGTGTGGTGCTTAGTTGCTGACTGGGGTTAAACAACAATGTGGACTTTCAGAAGTCTTAGTGGAACACTCCAATTATAGTGATGCCTGTGCTGGACCCAAAATATATTTTTGTGATTTTAAGAGAAAGACAAACCACTGAAATAGTTGTGACAGGATATTGAGTAGTCTAGAAAATGGGTAGAGGTGGGGTTGACATGTGAAAAAGTGGAAGTGAATTAAAAAAGGAGAATTCTGAAATATTAACCTTGAATAATTGGTAATTTTTTTCAGTATAGAGCCAAATGCATTACAAACACTTGACAGTTATGGCTTGAAAATAAAAAAGGCCATGAATAACGTGAGATCTAATGTCGCAGTCGGAGTTGGTCACACAACAAAGTTTCTTCCAAGACAGAATCCTTTATTGAACAGAAGACTGCGATTTATATACATTTTATCACTTACACATGTCAGTGACCCATTGGCCTTTAGTAACATAAATAATTCTCAATTGGACATTGTTAGTGCGCATGTTAAACAACTATGACTCAGCACTTTATACAGGAAATCTATTCTGTGTCACCTTCCTGTTCCGTGCTCGACACCTGACTGCAGTAATATAGTTCCTTCTTCAATTCCAACTGTTTTACAAAGACCCCAGTCCAGCTGGGGCCCCCCACAATCTAAGTTTAACAGATTCTATAGGATTCTCACTGCGAATGGATTATATGAGTAGATATATGTAGCTCTTTATTTTAAAGACGTTGCCACCCTTGAAACATAATTGGTTTTGGTGCCCAAGGTATTTCTGCCCTCTATCGAAACCTGGAGTGCAAATTTGCTCTTTTGATCAACAGTATAAATTGAATCCTGACTGGATTATAACCTTCAAAGAGTGGTTATGTGTCAATTATGCAATCCATCTATTTTCACTCTTCCTATCTTCTCTACATAACCAAGAAAGCATAAAAAGGTAAACCCAGTGAAGACAGTTTCTCATCTCTCAATCAACAGTAATATTTTCCGTGATTCTAACAGGGACAGTAAACACATCTATCTATAAAAGACAGAAACATAACTTGGTACTGCATAGCCTTTCATAATCTCTTGGTCTACTAGGCTGAAAAATCATACCTCTTCACAGCTGACTATAGCAAGAAAGAAAAGGAAAACCAAGCCTCCACTTAAATTTGGAAAGAAAATACATCTTTGCTGCCACTCTTTTTTTCTTTTTCCAAGGAGAGCTGCTTCGTCAGGCTTACCTGATAGGAACACCAACAGGTTTCTGGTGTTCTGCCTTTGCAATAGATCAGTACATACAGTTGAATAGTCTCATTTGAACCATACCTACTTCATATGATGGAATTCTTTTGTCTCTTTTCTCCTCTTACCTTCTTAAACATAAAACCTTGCACTAAAAATCAAAAAAACCCACAAAAAAACCAGAAAACAAAACCAAAATATATGGTGGGGAACTTATGGGTTTGTAATTGAGAAGAGAAGGTAAGGTTGAAGTATAGTCTCAGATTTGTATAGTCATTTAAAAAAAAAAAAAAAAAGAGGAAAATTGTATGTCCTGTGTTCATATTAAAACTGAGACATATGATCTTGGTTAATGGAGTGAAGAAGTGTCAAAGATTGTATCAATAACTGGAGTGACAACTTGCTGCTTTGCTTCCACTTTGTTTTCTATTGGATTTAATTTTTTTGGTCAGGTCTCAAAGTGTAAAGTGTCTTTACATTTTTCAGAAGAGACCTTTTGTGTTTTATTTACTAGGATTGTGTTTTATGTATTCACCCTGCTCCAAGATACAGTTTGGGTGTTTCCTTCCTGAGGGAACAGGAGAGAAATGGAAGAAAGGACTTGTTTAGCAATATTGAGGAAAAACAAACAATCAAACAAAACAAACAAGTGCACCACCACCAACAACAAAAGAAAAGAAAAAACATTACCTGACCAGCTAAAAATTTTTAAAGCTATGTGCTTTAATATATTTTATGTGTATTGAATACACACATATTTACATTTTCAATTAGCATAATTTTTCAACAAAGCCAACAATTATTCAATTATTGCAGGCAAATAAGCATGAGTTCTGACAAAAAGAAATCATTTTACAATGAGGATAGAAATAGTTTAACTTTTTAAATACAGTTATGAAAAACAGATATTATGAAACAAAGTGGAAAAGAATATACTTCAAAGTAAGATTGCTACCCTAAACATACTGTTAAGTTGTCAAACTCCTGTCTCTAAATGGAAACTTACTTCTGAAATCCTCTCATTTATAACAGACAAGAAATTGCAATCATTCTTTACAATTATACCAACACAGATTTCTATGAAAGTTTATAAAATTTTTATTACCTGAAAAATTATTTTGCTATAGACATTTTTTTCTTTTACTGTATGTTGCTACTTAACAGGCCTCTAGAGAAATACACACTTCAGCACCAGCAACTACTCTTTCATTTTTTTGCTGAAGCTGCCTATTGTAAAAAAAAGCTCTACAATTAGATTAACTATTTAAAGAACATATGAAATTCTTAAGTTCAGTTGGTAGATCTAATAATTTTTTTTCTTATTTAAATTAAGTTTCAAAAGCCAAATATACTAACCTACGTCAAAGTAGTAGACATTTTCTACAGGAAGTATGCTGAAAATGTCAAATAAGTGCTAATTTTACCTCTTTAGTCCACACTCAGTTACATAAAATCAGAAATATTATTCCAAACGGTTTCACTGATCAATATTTTGTTGAGGTGCCAGGCACAATACTCTGAAGTCCTGAGTAACATAAATGCCAATCTTTCTAGTGCCTTACTAATCTTTTAAGAACCTTAAGGAAGCAACAAAATGTATTTTACTGGTAAAATTCAGTACCTATATTATTACTGCTGTTATTATACCAGTTATGATGGCAACACAAAAACTTTGGTTGTCTTTTGGCTGTTTGACCATTCAAACATCTATGAAAAATGCCATACCTTTGTGTTTCATTTCTTCCTATAGCTGTTTGTTGTTCTTTATAAAAATGACTTCTTCATAACTAAGCATTAATTATTCTTCCATTTTAAGACATATTGAAAACAAAACAAAACAGACTTCAATTAGAGTGGTCTCATACGTTTATTTTCTTTAAAACTCCATCTTAATAGTTTTTTACACTTTTAAGCCTTTATCAACCTAACTATTTTCTGACTCTTCAATGTGTTATTTTTTTCCTGTCTTTTTTTTTTTTTTCCATTTTTTGCTCCCTGCAAACTTGCATGCATTCACATCAACTCTCAGCAAAGTTGATGGAACAGTTCTTGCATATCTCTCCCTTATCCAGCAAAAAAATTATTTGATATCTGATTTCTATCTTCATTATTATTAGCCAGAATAAAAACATATAGGGTATGTTCTTATATAAAGATTCTTCATATTTTTGTTATGAATGACTCCTAGACTGTCTGACATTGCTACTTGCTTACTTTAAAATTACTTTAGCTTAGATTAAGTAGGAAAAAATATCACATAGGTAATGCAGCTTAGACATGACATTTATTAAAATTGCAGTACAAAGCATATTCCTCTGAAAGCTGAGCAAAAATTAAGGTTCTATTACACAAAATGTTGTATATGTATATGTGCCAACAGAATGTCTCTGTCACAAAAAGCTTTAAAAATAATAAATATTTACTATTCTAAAATTATTAAAAAATTAAATTGATCTCTCTAAAGAATATAATCTAAGACCTGGATTTGGTTGGCCTAAATCAGTATGAATTTATACATGGAACTACACTGAAGTCATTAATAATAGATTACATGAGATAAGGAGAAATTTTTTTGAGATCTTCTAATAATCGTCAAATGGAAAAGATTTATAACTTAAAAAAATTTGATAAGAATCTTTTAAGGTGTCTACATACTGCCACACTATCTGACCACTGCCCTCAATATCTGAACACTTATATAAACCGAATCATACCCAAATGAACAAAAACAATTGTTTTTTTTTACAGAATGTCAAAAAGAATAATAATTCAGGCAAAAGAAGATCAAATCTTTGGAATGTTGCTAAGATTTTGAATGCTGCTACTATTTCACAACATATTTTTTCCTTCATGGATGTTACTAATAAGCTTAGGCAAATACATATTTGACTAATATAGAGGAACAGCTCTGGAGATACTGAAGTCAATAAAGAAAGAGGAGGAGGAGGTGCTCAAGGTGCTGGTGCAAAAATTCCCCTGGAGCTGTGATGAATATCAAGGTGAGGCAGGCTGTTCCTTGGCAGCCCTTGAAGGTCCACTGTGGAGCAGAGATCCACCTGCAGCCCATGAAGGACCCCACACTGGAGCAAGGGTAATCCCACAGGAGGCTGTGACCATGTGAGAAGCCCACACTGGAGCTGGCTCCTGGCAGGACTCGTGGCCTTGTGGAGAGAGAAGAGCCCAGGCTGGAGTATGTTTGCTGTCATGATTTGTGACTTTATAGGAGAACCTGTGCTAGAGCAGCCTGTTCTTGAAGGACTGCAGCCCATGTAAGAAAACTCACACTGGAGGAGTTTGTGAAGAACTATAGCCTGTGGGAGTGACTTACATTGCAGAAGTTCATGGAGATCTGGCCTCCAGGGTAGGGACCCCACACTGGAGAGGAGGAAGAATGTGAGAAGTCCTCTCTTTTGGGAAAAAGCAGCAGAAGAAACAACATGTGATGAACTGACCACAAGTACCATTTCCTTTCCCTGTAGAGAAGATCAGGAATTAAGGTAAGCCCAGAAAGAAGGGAAAAGGGTGGAGGAAGGTGTTTTTAAGATTTAGTTTTAATTTCTCCTTACCCTACTCTGTTCTTAATTGGTAATAAATTAATTGAATTTCCCTATGTCAAGTCTGTTTAACCTGTGATGGTATTTGGTGAGTGTAAGAGACTTAAGGATCACAATTACCTCAAACAGTGTTAAGATCACAGAAGGACTTTGCCCTGAAGATAAGCACAGCTGGCATCTACAACCAGTTAAAGACTTTGTGACTTTCGCTGTGACAAACTGTGCAAAGAAGTAACTTCTTGTCTGCAACCACTAAAACCACTCCCTTCCCTGCTCCCCCATCCCCTGTTCCCCCAATACCTGTGAATTCCTTGAATCTGAACTGTAAGTTAAGCCACCTGACAGGAACTCGAGACAAGATAAAGGTGGTACTATTGTTGAATTATCTTAGGCTAAGGAGCAGTAAACAAGGCTGCAGGGGAAGAATGTATCACTGCAAGGAGTCCATGGGAAAGGCCAGCCCAGCAACTGTGCTGGAGATTGACTCTGGCTGGGTCTAGCAGGGGGAGCCAATGAACATTGCATAGCCAATGAACATTGATTCCTTTGCTTCCTAAAATGTATAAATAGTGAAAAGTTTTGAGCGCCTTCAGGACTCCCAGCACCAAGAAGCCCAGAGTGAAGAAGAACGATGGGATGCCATCTGGATCCACAGGTGGTGGTATCTTTCTACTTAATCTGTGTCTCTCTCACTTTCATTCTCACCGCCTCCCTTTCTTCTTTCTTTCTAGATCTTGCTACCTCACATTTACTGTTAAATAAAATCCATACTTGACATATGGTATCTATACCTTAATTTGGGTAGAGGCATCTCTCAATAATCAGATTGTAACAGTGAGGGATCTCATCCTATCATTACCTCAACCCATGAGGCTTTCATTGTATTTTCCCTCACTTTTCCAGCTGAGGAGGAGGAGTAATAGAGTGGCCTTGGTGGACACCCAGTGTACATCCAGGGTCAACCCACCACAGTATTGTAAAGCATGTTTGTCTTGTTAACTTTGGTGTTGTTTTTTTTTTTTTTTTCTTTCCTTTTTGAAAAGATGTATAAATACAAAGACACTAAATTTAATATATGTAAGATTAGCAATTGACCATGAAAATCTGGTGGAAACTTATGAGTGGTAGAAAATTTGAGAAAAACTGAAACATGTTGAAATACATAAGAATCAGAAAAATACACACAGACATACAGAGTGTAAGAAGTACAGGCACTGATCTATGTTCAGAAAGAATGTTCTGGCCAACTCAAAATTTTGTATATCACTCATGAAGCATTGTTAAGGGAAACAGTCTTCAGATGGTTTGTCAAATTCACCTGAAAATAAGAAGTCTGTTAAGAAAACTCACAGTGAGCTATCACAGTGACTATTCATCTCTAAACACAGAAGACAAAGGTTTTTAACTGTCTCTGGCATTGACACACCATGACATGACACAGTCATGTACTGTACCAATCAGAATCCATTTATCTTTTGACAGTTAAGAGCTGTTGAACTAAAAATACAATTTTGGTGTTAGCCATTTGTTAAAATTAAAAAACCTCTTAAAAATTAATTTAGTGAATACAGCATATACATCATTGAACTATTTCTGTATTTCACTAGTTTGCAAAGACTCTGATTCTGATATTGCTATTCTTGTCTCTAAAATCTTGTCATCTAGTAGGTTAGACAGCCAAAGCAATAGGCATAAACACGACTGTCAGACTTACAGATTTGAAACACAATTTATTCAATGATTCAGTACTGAATAGTCCTTATTTTAGACAGCCTTTTGTTGTCCAGCTTGATGTATCAGAGTGTGCCTTTAGATTGCCTTGAACCTTGATGTCCAAAAAAAGTAAAGTAAAGAGAACACCCTGGTCATTTACAATAATCAAAATATTTTCTCAAGAATAAAATTATTCAGATTCTGAAAAAAAAAGATTATCTGTCCAAAAAAAAAGGGCTTTGGAAGCCCAGAGATACTGTTTAATGGGCAGTATTTTTCCCACTGACTGCTCATTGCCCCTTGGCATGGACTAATTAGATGTAGAGACAGGCTGGTTGAATTTCAGCATGATTCTGAGTCTTTTAAATTCACAATTAGTCACAGAACTGACACCAAGTATACCAATGCAGACAATTTATTCTGATATAAAACTGGCTGGAGAGTTTCTTTTTAAAAGAACTTTGACTTGAAGAAGAGTTAAGTATTCAAGTGAGAAACAGATATATCTAAGAAAAGGAAGGATCTAGCATTTACTTTTAGTGATCTATGAAGAATGTCACAGTTTTTATACTCTGAGCGTGTGTGTGTTTTGTGTGTGTACACTGAACTAACATCAACATAAAGATTCCAAAGAAAGACAGGGTTTTTTAATTTGTTTTGGGGTTTAGTTTTTGGGTTTGGCTTTGTTGTTTGTTCAACATTTTAGTTTGTTTGGTTTTGTTTGTACATAGAAGAAAGGTCAGAAAATGGAACCTGATAGAAGCTGCAAAGTAGGGGACCAATGGTAAAGAATTCAGGAGACTCCATTTCGTTCTTGGCTTTATCACTTATTTCATTGAATCTTGAGTGGTTTTTTTGAATTTAGTGCATCACTGTGCCTCCACTTGTAAACTCTAGAGTAAGTAGATTGTATAGGGTTATGGAACTTGGATTAAATGTTAATGAAGTCAGTCTACTTCCAAATAAAGTGAGGTGGTAGTACTGTATTTTGATAGTGAACCAGTATGAAGTGGAAGATTGACTTCTACAAATATTTGATAAAAATAACTTGGTTTTGTTTGGTTTTCATACTGTTGGTTAATTTTTTAGATTTGTAATAATTTTTAAAAATTTTATAGAAAATAAGACATTTAAAAATGTTTCTTCATGTTTTGCAGAAAAGAAATAAGAAAAAAAGAAAAGAAAAAAATAAAAAATAAATTACCTTTCCCAGGAAACTTACATTTGCTAGATAAGAAGTACACTTGATTTTGTGTTTTCATTATATAAATAGGATAGATTTTGCTTAAATCTCTATAACTTAGTTTTGAGTTAAAGCAACTTATGTTTCAATTCTCTTATAAAAGTTTTTTCTTTTATATTTATGATTTAAAGAGTAACATCTATGTCTATACATTAGCTTATAAATATTTGTTACTGACGTGATTCAGTTACTTGGGAAACTTAAAATTACGATCATTTTAATCTGCTAGGGTCAAAAATAAAATAAATAGTTATTGATGTTTGTTTTACTTGAATAAACAAACTCATTCAAAATTAACCCCTTACTTTCTATAATTAAAAAAAAAGAACCAACATGACACTGCAAATCCCAAATTGTAGATTGTTTATCCACAAGCTTAGTCTTGTCCTCGCAGCCTGTATTAATTCATTTGCAAAGATACTTTTATTAGCCACAGTTTGAAGCACATTCAATATAAGCCAACAATACTGACTAAAAGTGTAAGTTCTAATTTCTTGAGTTCTATGGAATAAGATAGTGGATTCATGCTTACAACTTCTTTTCTTTTTCAATAAATGACCTCAACTGACCAAACATTGTAACAGCATATGTTTGCATTTAAGTAAATCTCTGTTAAAAGAGCATCAGTAGAGGATCTCAGGTTCACTGTTGCTTAAAATAGCTGGTTATATTATATCCTCTTACCCTTTTTTGTGCAACAAAACACTTTTCACTTAGTTCTAGTTACTTAAGTAAATATTCTCTGGTGATTTTTGTGTACACTGCTACAATTTTCAAAGGTACTGTTCATTAACTTCAGGATCTTTGGTGCTTCTCTGCTTTTCTATAGACAAGTGACATCTACTAAGCCTCCCCTTCCAGCTCTTGCTCCTTTGCTGTGGTTATCCAATCAGTCACAATGTTCATCTCAACAACCGTGAGCATCTGAATCTTGCCCATCAAATCATAAGAACAAATCCCAGTGAACCAAGTCTCAGCAAAAAAAAAAAAGAGAGCTGTTTATTCGGAACAGAAGTAAACAAGAAAAGATGCACTTAAATCTACTAACGAAAGATATATATATATCTGTCTTATGAAATGATGACTCATTTTTCACATGAAAAGTATTATAAAAGCTGAAAAGAAATCGTCATACTTTAAGTTGGTCATTGATTTTAGTTTTAAAGTTTTAGTTTGCAGAGACATCTCACTCTTCAGGGAAAAAAAAAAAATAATAAATTTATAAGCCGGAAATATTTTTTTCCCCACAGTTACTACTGTGTTAGGTAGAATTGCTATAACTTTCTTTAATACTTTTATTCTTGTTAAACTTGGAAATTTCTTACCTATGTTGTTCCTTTTTAGCTGTTGTTTCACTGGATATTTGCCACAAAAATGATTCATCATCATTTTATTGAACACTATATTCATTTCCTCTAGGAGGCAATCTTTATCTTTCCATTTAACTGAAATGCAATCATTGGCAAGGCCATGAGCCTGCAAAAACATTTATTAAATTAATACATTGGTCTTTGAATACTGCATGATGCTGCAGCATCTGTCACAGATTCCTTCATGCACCAGTAGGTGAAGAATGGAGGGTGTTTTGGCTGCAGTCTCCGATATGACATCCACCAGAGAGTAGATATAATAGAGGAAGAAGAAAGCTGGCAAACGGCTCGTGGTGTTAACTTTCACATGGAGAAAATGAGGTTCTTCTTGCTAACTCACTTATACAGTTCTTCACTATTCCCTGCCCCATTTGGGGCTGTTTCTTGATGGGAAATGCTGTATTAAATATTGATACTGTACTTCAAAATAATAATTACTTGTTTTTAACTAGCAAGAAATTCAATGCAGATGTGAAATTATTTCTACCTGTTTATGACTTGAAGAAGAGGACAAACTATAATTCATCTTGACTAACAGCTCTGAAGATGTTTCACTTTCCTGTTCCTGCACTACTATTCTGCAAAATAGTCTTGATCCTAACATGATTAATGAGAAAAAAAGACAAGCGTAAGGTGTTGTTCTATTAAAATGCAATAAACTGCCTTTATTAACTTTACTTGAAACATAGAAAAGTTATTAAAAGTTATCAAAGTGTTCTCCATATTTCTCAGCTGTTAAACTGTTGCACACATAAAATTTAAAAAAAACCCAACCTTATTCTCTTGGATGATTCTGTCAACAGAACAAATACTTCTTTCTAATTTAATTTTGTTATAGTGTGGTCCATATTTGAAGGTATCTATACTGGCAGCAAATCTGGAAAACAAATATCATTTTCTAGTTGTCTAAAGAAGTTGTTATTGAGCAAATATTGCAAAACAAGCTGCAATCCATGTGTCTTCCTCATGCTAATTCTCTAGATTTCCTCTGAAGGTGCAAAGGGAAATAGAATCTTATAAAATTAATAATCTGACTTGTTTTAGATGTCTGTTTCAGAGTGAGTTAAATAAAATCCAATACATATTTATTTATCACCATCAACTAAAAAGGAAGCCTAGAACACTAGTTCAGTTCTTTGCTTCTAAATTTTAGCTCTATAAAAGTTATATAGGATGAATCTCAGTATATTTAAAGCATCCTCTGTCATTTTAGGGTAAAAGAAACAACAGTTTATAAGAACAAAAAAGTGAACCCTGAATGAGAATTATTTTTATTAGAATGCTACAAATATTTTAAAATATACAAATATCAAGTTGTGTCAAATGTGATATTAATAGAAATTATGCAGTTTCTTTGTTCTGAAGCACATCTGAGACTTTGTCATCTACAAAAACTCCATTTGGAAGCAAATAAACCCAATAGTTTTCTTCATGTGAGACTTTAATTTCAACTTACATTTCAATTACTTTAATTGCCTAATTACATTCTGAAATACACATCCTCTGCACAAAATATTTTGCACTCAGTCAACACTTAATCAGAAAACAATAAATATCATGGCAACAATATAACAACGTTTTAGAATAACACAGATAAGTAGAGGAGACAGTAAATTCTCTGAGTGGGATAATTGTTTTACCTTTCATTTCACATATCACTGGAATGAGATGGCATTATATAATAAAATCTGCCCTTCAGATTCCTTTCTTCCTAGGTTTTTTTCAGCTACTTTTAAATCTGAAAAAAAAAAATGTAAAATTTTTGGGGCACTAATTCTATTTAATTTCAATGACAAAATGTCATGAATTTATTAAAAAAAAGAAATAATAATAAAAAAAAGAACAACTAAGGTAGCCAGTCAGAAAGTGTTTGTATGTGAACCCATAAATATCAAAGGGCTGAGTGTTTCTCCTTCTTGTCAAGAAAAGCCATAAGGATTAAAAGATGTAGTTCTGAGTCTTGATAAAGGAAGAAAATACTAAGGTAAATGTGCTAGTTATGCTGGGATAGAGTTAACTTTCCTCACAGTAGCTGGTATGGAGCTGTGCTTTGGTTTTGTGCTGAAAAAGTGTTGAACAGGGATAATTTAGCAATTGCTGAGCTATGCTGACATAGCATCAAGGTCCTTTCTGCTTCTCATCCCACCCCACTGGTGAGCAGACTTGGTGTCCTCAAGAAGTTTAGAGGGGATGCAGCTGGAAGCTGAGCCATGGGATATTCAATAACATATGACCTCATGTCCGACATATAAATCTGGGTAGGAAGAAGGAAAGTGAGACATTCAGAGTGACAGTGCTCATCTTCCCAAGTCAGCATTTTACTCCTCTGCTTCTCTCTTCTCTCCCACTGTGGGGGGAGTGAGTGAGTGGCTGTGTGGGACTGATTTGCTGGTTGCTATTAAACCACAGCAGCACGTAACAGGTGCTAATGGGAAAGACATTATAACCGTGCTATATGTGCATTAGTTGTTGAGTGTGTATTAGTTTCTTTGTATATTAGGTACATTGAAAATTAAAATTTAAACATATGAACCTCTCATGAGCAAAGCAGCCTTGACTTGAGGAACTTCATCCAATTAATTGTAAATTAACATGAACTTTTAATTACTGATTCAAGTATTAGCAGGGGGAGTTAATTAAACCAACACTTGAAACAACTACTTTTCTAACCACTTCCCAGACTCAGGTTCAGTCCAGCACTTCTCTCATTTTAACTCCCTTTCTTTTCACGAGTCATGATACTCCACTCCTTCCAGGCCCTTTGGTGATGCAATGGCCAGTGCTCAGCTGTTTCTGTTTTCTCTTGCTTCTTACTGTGTTCCTGCCCCAGGATAGGTCACACCAAAATGTGAATCAGATATACCTCTTCTGAAAGACATTAGTAGTGGACTTTGAGGGAGAAGTAAAAGAACAAAGTTTCCACAGTGAGCCATCTCCACTACCTCCTGGAAAGAGTAAATTCAGAAATTCTTGTTCTATCAATTTTATTCAGGCTTTGATATTGCAGTCAGGGATGTATCCTCTCTGAATTTCAAATTCAAAAACTTTGAAATACTTTTGTGCTTAAGTGTTCCATAACTTCTTCAACACTTTCAAAAAAGTCTCGGACCACCACCACCAAAAAAGCCACCCCTCTTTTCTTTTTACTTTTGGTGTACTATATGAAAATTTAATCAGGAACACGCTTGTGAGAGGAAAGCATTTAATTAGACAGACATGAACAAGAGACAGTCCTGTTGAAGTTTCTTGAAATATTCTTCATTCCGTTGCAGCAATATAGATCTCAGCAATGATTTCTACCAAGAGCAATGTTTGATACCAGTGAAGAACAAATAGGGGGAGAAAAAAACGTCACTTTAAATCCAAGTCTGTCTTTAGCAGGAAGAACGTTCACAACTGAACCAAAAATCTGATCATCCCTAGTCCTGGTAGGCAAGCAATAGTATAAGGCTTGACTTGATACAAGAGGGAGATGGGGTAAAAATCTAGCTTTTGGTAACAATTGAAACAAAAATCTAAAAAGTTTATATTTTATGATGCTCTCGTTTTTTTTTT
>VXAU01005251.1:825162-850076 GCA_013399695.1 Formicarius rufipectus | reverse complement strand
TTTTTTTTTTTTTTTTTTTTTTTTTTTTGTTTTTTTTTTTTTTTGTTTGTTTGTTTTTCTTTTGGGGAGGGAGGTTTGCTTATTTTTGTTGGGTTGGTTTGTTTGTTTGTTTTAACTGATAGCCAGATTTCCAAAAGATATCTTCTGTGTTTGTTTTTGGGAGGTTTTATTTTACAGCAAGAGAATAGAGAATAATCTTCACAAGTACTATCACAAGTTAGTAGGGTATAATCTGGTGAAAACTTTTTATCTTACACTAATGTTTCTAGAACATTGAACTTCACAGTCAGGTACCATTATTTAGCTGATGGGAAAATATAATACAAAATCAAAAATAAGCAAGTAAATTTCATGTACTGTTTTCTGCCTGTCATCATCTGAAGGGCAGTGAGAAAAAATAACAAAAACAACTACAAAAATACAGATATTTTAACATAAACCCAAGGCAGTGGTTCACACACATACCCCAGTGACTACCAGGGCCAGCTGATGCAGTCTTGCACATGTCGGTGTGACCAAGAAAGAGAAAACTGGAAGTGTGGAAGTGTCTTACTGTAGCTTTTCAAATAGTCTACTCAAGTTCTGAAGTAATATATGATGTCACTGACGTGAGGTTTCTCACTTCAGTGAGATTTGGTTATAAACCATAGAACTGTTTAAATGAAAATGAGAGGGTTCATTGTATTTTGTTCTCTGTCTTTAACAGAGGAACTTCTATGTCATTAAAATGAATCGTATTTATTTAGTTATACAGATTCACTTTCAGTAGGACTTTTTGGATCAGTCTCTGCATTAATTTAGACTTACAAGTTCACTTAATATCAACTTGATTCAGGCCTATATGATTTTAGAAGCATTATATACCAACATCATGTAACAATATACCCTAGAAAAATGAATTATCACAAAGAAGCCTGAAGGTGAACAGCAGACTTGTCTGTATATAGTTAGGCTCATGAAAATAGTTGTCCTGTTATTGCACCTGTTTTGTCAATCTGTTTCCAATCTGCATCATGATTTTTTTTTTTAAGGTGGAAAAAATATTTTTATTATTTGAGCTTACCTGTATTACTTAAAAGGATAGAGAGGAGTAATTAAATTTAATAGAACTGAAAAAAGATGACAATAGAATTCTGAGAAATGCAACAGAAATAGTCTCCAAAATAGTCTTGAAATCACATCACTTTGCCAGAGACTGCTGTTAGGAAATCAAGAGGACAAACCTCAGTAGTTAGTCATGTAGTTTTAGGTGCTGGTTTGCTGCAAAATTCCTCTATGGGTTGGCTAAAACACCTGTCATCTGGTGACACATGACTTACCATCTATCTCTTTCTTTATCTGCCTTATGTTGATAATAACGTTGATTTACTTAACAGGAATACCATGAAGATTAATTAGACTCCTTAGAAAGCAAGTATTTCTGAAGTGTGCAGTATCATCTACATACACACAGAAATACTTTTTTCCCCCCCTTTAACACAGACTGTTAATTATCTGCAAAATTGTACCTGGCAAACATTTGATCTGAAACTTTGTGGATAAGGTTATGTGAGATTTTTATAATTCCTTTTTTCTTTTCTCTTCCTCTCAAATATTGTAAAGCAAGACAATTTCTAATGTTAACTTTTAATTAGATTAGATATTGACCTGGTGTCTATGTTGTACCTTAATAATCTCTGCATGTAATCTGTTAAACATTTATAACTTTTATGTAGGTGATTCAACAGACATTAATTCACAGAATTCTATGAGTGTGGTAATAAAAGTTCAAACTTTTACAGTACAGTTAATTATCAAATTGTGCTGAGTGTTTGGACAAGAACTTTGTTGTATGCAAAGGAAAATTACTACACTGTGAAGTATTGTTAAGTGTCTGAATATTTGGGTATCTGGCTGGAATAGTTCAGATACATCCTAATTTTTTTTTTTTTTTTTTTTTTTTTTTTTTTTTTTTTTTTTTTTTTGTAATAGCAGAGTTGCACCCAGCAAAGACATAATTGAAGCAGGGGACAGTTTTTCGATAGCACAGCTAAAAGCATATAATTAAACTGGAGTACATCTGGTGCTCTGAGCAGGTAGAGAGTTCTCAAGTTCCCCAGTTTTAGTAATAGCATGGCTAAATGTTGCAATAGAATTTGTAACAAGTGATTATTTATTTGCCAAATATCTCTAAACAGATTAGTACTCGTTATTTCAGAAGTTAGAACACTCAGCCTTTGGTGGTAATATAGTCCTTACTTAAATGAAATATTTAGTAATTTCTTCATATTTGCATTTGTGAGTGTCTCAAATATCGTTCAATCATATCTCATGTCTCACATAGTAAGTGACTCTAAATGTTCTAAACATTTATGCAAATTAAGGTCCAAAGTGTTCTGTTAATAAGAAATTTTATGGAAAAAGACTTTCTCTTGTCTGAAAAGAAGTTTTGGAAATGTCTAAGCTGTTTTTAATAAATCTGTAATTCTGCTAAATCTTGGATTATACACCAGAAGAAAGTTTTTCTAGGTTGTCTTTGAGAATTCTAAGATGGATATTATACAATATAGGAAATAAATCAGGATATATATTTTCTGAAAATCAATTTTATCTCTACCAGAGATTTCTATCTTTTTTTAAATACCTTGTGGGGGTTTTTTTGGATTTTTTTGTGGTTTTTTTTGTTTGTTTAGTTGTTTTTGGTTTTGTTTTTTTTTGTTTGGTTGATTTTTTGTTTGGTTGGTGGTTTTTTTTGTTGTTTTTGTTTTTGTTTTTGTTTTTGTTTTTTTTTGTTTTGTTTTGTTTTGTTTTGTTTTCAGTGGTATTCTCATCATAAATAGCTTGGTCATATTAATTAGGTGCTACTTTAAAAGAAATACCCTGAAAGTTCTGCATTATTTGGTAAAATGAAAAGCATAGTGCCTTGTTTGTTTGTGAGTGGAGGTAAATTTAGGCAAATTCAGGCTGAGAGATGACATTTTCAGAAAGCTCTAAGTGACTGAAGAGTTAGTCTATGAGTTAGTCTATGACTTCACTTGCCTGAAGTCAGCAAATAATAAGCAGAATTTATACAGTATGCATTCAGTTGAAGTTTCCTCATTGTTCTCTGGCCTGACTCTGGCATAAGAGACATTGATATAACTGGTATACTTCAGAATAAGCATAGGTTTGCCCACTTTTCATGTAAGCAATGCCATATTTATCTACTTCCTATATACAGTGGACAAGTTTACTCATTCTTCAATTTTCTAAGTCACTGACTAGTCTTAATTATGTTACTGACTAGTGGGTATTTAACAAACTGAGTCATCCAGGGTCACTCCTTATTTCTATCAGCACTTAATTTGTGGTAAAATGAAGAATCTGGTTCTCCTGAGCAAATTCTTGAGATACATCTCTGAAAGTGTTAATCATTGCTTAGTCATGTCAGATTCAAATTCTTACCTATGCTAACAACTGAAAAAGATGACTTATAATAATTATATAAGGATTATATGATGAATTATCATGATGGAAGATCTAATCAATAGCTCAAAACCCTAACACAGCACTGAGTTCCGACCTATAGCAAAAGAATGCACATCAGGTGTTAGCCATTATGCCTGAGTACTTTGCACAAACCAAGATAGAGAAAAAATAAAAATTATTATCTTATTTTACAAAGTTTATTTAAATATGTAGGTACTAAAGTAATTATATTTCTAAAACTAATATTATCAATTTTTATTTCTTGGGAGTTTTTTTGTATAGGTCAAAGGATGTGATTCTTCCCCTCTACTCCACTCCTGTGAGACCCTCATATGAAATACTGTGTTCAGCTCTGTAGCTGCCAGTACAGGAAGGGCCTGGACATTCTGGATCAAGTCTAGAGAGTGACCACAAAAATTATAAGAGACGTGGAAACTTCTATGAGTAAAGGCTGAGAAATTTAGGGATTGTTTAGCCCAGAGAAGAGCAGACGCTGCAGAGACCTAATTGCAGCCTTTCATTGCTTAAATGGGGCCTATAAGAAAGACCAGGGGAGACTTTTTAGCAGGCCCTCTTGTGTTAGGACAAAAGTTTTAAACTGAAGGATGTATAATTTTGATTAGATATAAGGAAGAAGGGATTGTTTAACAACCCCTTGGTATCACAAATTAAATTCAACAGTAGGAAAACAGACAATACTTTGGCTCTGTTTTGATTTGGTTGTTCTCTCAATTTACATTAATTTAGATTTCTAGAGCGGAGTACCAAATATTTATTTACTCTTGGCATCTTCTCAAATTTATGAACTGAGGCGATGGTCAGTGGAGAGACCCCAGACTATATCATTCCTTGCTAGAAATTCTGGCAAGGTCCCGACTTCCCTTGCAAGCTTGGTGCTAGTACTGTATTTCTCTCTTACTTTCAACTCTGCCAAAACTCAGCATCTGTTCCCATATAGGGTGTTGACAGTTGAAGCATTTTTCCATTGTGTTATAACTCTGTCGAGACCTGGCATCTGCTCACAAATAAAGGTGTTGACAGTTTGAGCTCTAGCACTTTCCCTTTGTGCATCAACTCTGTGGAAATCTGGCATCTGCTCACACACACAAATTTTGACAGCATAAACTACAGTCTAACACTAAGTTACTCCAGTGTAGGGGAACACATGTAGTCATAGTTTTGGAGGGAGGCTACTTTCACATGACATCAAATATGAGACATCAGAAGATAAATCAGGTATATGGCTTGGAGCACATTTTAGCCCACAAAAGCTTTCACAGGGACAATATACTGTGTCAACAAGCTATGTGGAGAATTTTCCTTAGTAACAGGTACATAGAAAAAGTGAACCAGCGCTCCAAAGTCTCATCATATACCTCTTCTCCCTGACTTCTGTTTCTTGTTATGCTGAGCAAAATTATTGTGTTCTTGTTGCTTTCTGTTGGAACTTATCTTGAATCCTCAGCCATTTTTAAGGTCTTAGTAATCTTTCCTGTGCATTTTAATGACACCTGCGTAGGAAATAGACTAAATTGTAGTTCCATAACATTAACATTTATTTTTTCTTAACTATGATATGAAAGGAGAGTCTATACATTGTAATTTAGGAAAACCAGAAAATTACCAAGTAAGTTACTTCTTCCAGATGGGCTTTGCTCAAGATTTTTTTATTTTTATTCTTTTTACAACTAAGTCTGCAGAGATTTATTTCTATAATAAAGTTTATCAACTATTTTAGCAAACAGTCCAAAAGGATTCTTAGATATCTTAGTGTTAAGATACTAAATATAAACAAAAAATACTAGAATACCAAAAATATTAGATTACTTCCTGTGAAACGAAGTAATTATTAGATTACTTCCTGTGAAACGAAGTGGCAAAGTGAATGAAAAAACAAAAGTTCTTAAGAAAGCAAATATGTTTCTTTTGTGTGACAACATTATTTCAACAGAACATAAGTAATATATTGGGAATATGATGATTTTCAACTATTGTCCTAATTTCAGATTCATAAAAGGTTCAACTATATTGTGCACATAAAAAGAATGAAATTAATAAAAGCAAATACATAAAAATAGAACAAAGGTAGCAAGCAGACTCTCCCTGAAAAATAAAGCTTTGATATATACAAAATAAAACTTAGACATGCTTGTATTAACAGATTTTGACTTAAACTTAGGACTATTTCATTAATATTTCTCAATTTGTGAATCTATATTAGTCTGTACATGAGAAAACACCAGATAAGTAGGAGTTAGAGGCATTGAAAATGGTATGCTTTGAAAAGTTTGATAGGTTTTCAGCTGATAGGTTTGTAAAAAGGTTACGTGAATTTGTTTTCTGCTGGACTAGTTTCACAGTCTTTATGATATAGCATGTGAAAAATAAATACTGTAACTATATATTGGAATCTTGCTGCCATAAGTTATATTCCACTCTTCTGATATATCTTGATACAAAATTGTATCTTTAGCTATGCATATGTGTATACATGTATGAATGTATATTTATATCCTATGCAGATTATATACATATACATATACATGTGTATGTGTTATTCTAAAGAGTTTCCATTTTTAGAACAAAATAAGTTTTGCATATGAATTTTTAAATGCTATACCATGTAACAGTACTTGCACCATGTTTTTTTCATCAGCACATATTGTACTGGATAATGTTAATACAGGTCAAGGTGGAACGATTTAGTTTCAACCAGAAAAATCTATGCCTCTTTCATTGCTGTAATTTCTGTCCATGACTTACATCAGACAATTGTTAACTGCTACAGGTGGAGAGATGATTCAAGTGATGTCTAGCCAGCCACCAAAGAGCTGGATGGTTGCCTGGAGACTAAATTTCAGCGTTCAGAATCTGCCTCTTTAAAATGAAAAAAAAAAAAAAAAAAAATTGCATCTCACTCTAAAAAGATACTAAGCAGCCATACAGACACTTGTGAGTTTTAAAGGCTATTTTTAAGTTTTGCTGCATCCTGAAATTGCTCACAAACATAAGCTAGAGCATAAGAGTTTTTGCATGTTCAACATACCTCTCACCTTCCTAATAAGTTACAAGATTCAAAGCTCAAACGAGACATTTTGATGATGGAGCCGCATCTTGCCTTCATCCTTTGCATCTCCAACATTGCACTGTTACCATAAATCTCTACCTCAACTACTCACTGCATGTCATAGGATCATAAGCTAATTCAGTTTGGAAGAAAACATAGGAAATTGTGTATTACAATTTCCTGCTCAAAGCAGTGCTAGGTAGTTTTATTTCTATTCATCGTATCACAGAGGTACTCAACCTTGCTGTAGCTCTGAATATTTTTTTCAAACAAAAAATCACAACTATTTTATAAAACTTGGGCAACTTAATTTTTAAGGATGTTATACTGAGAGTTAATTTTGATGTACAACATAACACCACAGAAGACATTTTTTTGCAGATGGTCTCTGAAACTACAGACAAGTTAGTCTTTCCAAACTACTTCACTGAATAAAGTGCAAAATTTCTATGATTTAAGTCTGGACAAATGACCTCTTAAAGCAAAATACATTTTGATTTTTTATGCAAACAAAAGTCTTTTGAACATGTACTAACTTAATTGTTAACCACAATCAATCCTGCACCAAGCCCCAAAACTGACAATATTGAATGACAGAGAATTTTAGGAAGATTATAGGAAAAAATCCATCATGTTCCTGACTTGGGCATTTCCCTATACTCATATTTCTAACTTTTAATAAGGCTTCCATTTTGGATTGTCTGCTTTGAGAGGACGTTTCTGTCTTTGTTTTCAGCAAGGATTCTGTTCGAGTATTTCAACATAGCTACTTTTGGTTTATGATAAGACAGAAAAAGCTATGCTTATCTTTTTTAGTGTGAATGGAAATACTTTGACTCAAAACAGCTACAGCTAACAGCACCTTGCCCATCATTTCAAAGCAAACTGGTCTTCTGGAAAACCCAGCTGCAACCATTTCCTCTCTAAGACCACAAAACTGACTGTTTGTCTTTGCACAAAAACACCTCTGTAGACTACAAGTGACTGAAAGATAACCGACATGTCTGTAAAGCTGCCAGGCTGGGTGACATGGTTGTTTTGGTTGACCTGATGCAGATGTTTGGAGCCATTCTGCAGGGACATTTCAGGAAATGATGAAAACTATTAGTAGCTTGCTTAGGAGTATATTTGAGATCGTAGTAAAAGTTGAGAAGTTTTGTTTTGTTCCCAGGAAATACGAGACTGTCTCAAAGTATTTCAAAATTGCAGCAGAGTTGGCATTGTAAAAGATACAGTATTTTTACAGAATAAAGATGCTAGAGCTCAGAAGACTACTTGTTCCATGTCACATTTTTCAGCTTCATTAATGTACTTCTGAATATCCTAACCAGTGACATTCTCCTTATTAATTTAATGGAATCCTTGAAGTAGGAATAAAACCATGTTTCACTACACATTGTTTGAAAAGATTATTATGGGTGGATGTTGAGTTAGAAAACAAAAATCAAGAGACCATAGATTAAAAAAAAAAAAAAAGTAACATGAAAATCACTTAAATTATCAATTATAGCTGTATGGGCTTCATTTTTTTAAAGTTTCATCCACAAATATTGTGGTTACTACATAGACTACTAAGTACAATTTTTGCCGTTACTAAAAGAAATTGTAAGCTTCTTATTGATGTCACATTTTAAGGACTTTTGTGGAACTTCCTTGACACTATTTTATGGGCTTTTAACAACTACCTAGTAGTTCAGTTCCTATTATCTAATTGAACTGACTTGCTGAAGCTCTGTGAATAGATTATATGCAAAAGATCTGACAAACATAGGTAATCATTACACAACAAACAGCAGCCCTTTACCTCAAGTTGGGGAAGGTAAGTATACAAATTTCAGATTTCAGATGGGAATCAGTAAGGAGGAAGTAAACTGTGATGAAGAAATGTAAAACTAAAGAGTTCCCAAGACTGAGGAGGAAAAAGACAACACCAAAAGCTTTAAATTCTTCCTTTGGTAAAATATGGTATGTAGCAGAGTAGCTGAACATCCCACCATTTCTCTATTTAAAGAAAAGTGATGCTGGTGACACCAGGACTCGGGACAATGGAAGTAGGAACCCAACCTCAAAGAGAAGGGGTATAAAAACTGAAATTATTTTATGAACATTTTAAGGGTATTATTGATCAAACTTTTATGTGTTGAGAATTTTAACTATACTAACTGTTGGATTTTGATGGGATTGCTAATTTTTCAACTAGACAAGCAACAAATTCTTGGCTACATATATATATATGCAGATTTGTAATTTTTCTTGTCTAAGTGGTACAAGATATTTTATTTCCTTATAAAAACTAGTAGACATTTAAAAAGTCAGAGTTACATATTTTTCAAACTAACTTCTTCACATTTGGAAATAATGCCTCAGCATTTTCAGATTATTTTATCAGTAAAATCACATAACATAAATAAAATTACATAAAATATGTATATATCCAGGTTTATAAAAAAGTTTCCATTGGCTTTTTTTTTTTTTTTCATGGAGACACCTAGGGAAGTCTTTGAGATAGTATTTAACCATGTGAAAATTTATAAATTACAGAAATATAAGATGATATTGCCTATGGAAGTTGTTCCTTGGAAGAATATCTTTTTTTTTTTTTTTTTAATGTGGGAAGTTATATGTGGAATAAGCCAAATACAAAAAGAAAAAAACTGAGCCATAGTTAAAGAAGCTGAAATCTGTGGATTTGATCTACTGCCCTCTCATAGTTTCCTACATTCAGTTTTCTTTTTTACTCAGTTTTCTAACAGAGTAATGGAGAAATTTTTTGACTGTTGAATTTGAAAACTGACACTTGATTTTCTAGTTTTCTGGCCTCTAATTGGAATCAGTGAGATTTAAAATGTATAGTCAATGACACTAGTCTAGGAAAGAAACTCACAGGCCCACAAAATGAGTGTATGCTTTTTACCGTAATTTTGCTGCATATCATATCTAAGCTGAAAAATGGAAATAATTACATTCTCTTTTGGGGGAAAAGTTTAGTGAAAATTAAGTCATTATTCAAGTGGTAGACATGCCAAAAAAAAAAATCTCTGTTTGCAGCAGAGTGGAAATAGTTCATGTAGTAAATAAAGGAGCATACAGAGCAGAAAACACTTTCTTTTTAAGCTGGCATTGTCAGTTTTGTTAGTTCAGTGATTCAGATGTAGGGTCATAGCTCAGGAAAAATTGTTACAGGTTTACGTAATGAGAGACTGTGCCACACTGAATTTGTAATGGAGAACTCACAGTCAGAGCAGTGGCAGATGGCATCTCCCTGGGGACCAGAAGCCTGGACCAAACAGGGCCATCTTGGGGTGGCAGGGCTATATCTCACTGCCCAGCCTGTCCCACTGCCCAGCCGGGACTGGCCAGGGCACCTCACCCCATTATCGGGCACCTCATCCCACCATCAGGCACCAACCAGGGGATGTGGAGCTGCAGATAGACCTGGTGTAGTGGTGCCCATGGCCAAGGGAGGCTATGGGGACCTGGAGCCTGGCCCTGCTGCAGCATGGCTGGGTCGAGGTCTCCCAGTGCAGGGGAGGAGTTGTGGTCTTTTTTTTTTTTTTTTTTTTTCCCCCTCCTTGCCTATAGCATCCTGGAATGATNTTTTTTTTTTTTTTTCTGAAATCCTTGAAACATTCAGAATAGCAAGTTAGGCTCTACGTATTTCCTTGTCTTTACTATCAGTGTATATTCAGATTCCTACCAGCAGTATTTTATGTGTTTAATTTTCTGATGTATTTTTGACAATGCACAATTTCTTACTCTCTGGCCTACCAGACCTTTATGTTCCCCATTTTTTATGAAAATCCTTCCATTTTCTCCTGTTCATCATGTGCATTTTAAATCTCCAGTTTCCTGAAATGTTACATATTCTAGCGTCTGTTTTTCTTTTCAGTTAATTTATGTGGATTCTCCTATTAAAAAATCATATCCCAAATAACACAGGTATTTCTTGAGTATTTCTTCTTGTTTTTATCTCTTGCTTTCTATTTTTATGTCTTTTGCATTTCACAGAGATTTTTATAATGTATTTTCTTTCCTTTGAGTAGCACCATGCTTCTTAATTAAATTACTTGATTTTTTTTCAAATTCACCATGGCATCTCTTCTATACTTCGATGTGATTTTGACTTAAATTAAGATGAACTCCGTAAAGGTTTGTTAGTTGGTTTTCGGTTTTGATTTTTGTTCTTCTGTGTTTACTATTATCAAATCTTTATGAAAAGAACATATCTTCCAATGTACAATATCTGCTTCATCTTCTGTAAGTACCTCAAAATTCACACTATTTTTTGAGGCATGCCTTTCTAGGTCTTGTTTCCTTTTGTTATGCTAATAAACGGCACATCAGTTTTCCTGTGTTGAGTCTGTATCTCTGCTGGTATCACTACTCATTTAATGTTCAAAAATCTGTCATCCATGAGTTCTGGCTTGCAGAGAGCTTGTTTAGGGCCTGGATAATAAGTAATGACGCATGATCTACATTTTGATTAAAGGATCCAGTTCAATACACTCCATGTATATGCCAATTGGTAAAATAAGGCAGGAAAGCTGATCAGTTTTTCATTTCCTTTTGTCTGCCTTGCCTGAAGACAAATGCTTCATAAACCATATCATTTCCTAAAGTGAAAAGGTCAGCTAGAATACTAAGGTCATTTTCCTGGACATCTTCATCTCTGCCACTTATTGTTAGTCAGTGAATCATGTCTTCTACATCACTACCCATGCAGAACAGATGAAAAGCAACTTGAAATGTACTTTCAATTTTAATGCATCCAACATCTGTGTGTTTCTTCTTTTCCAACAATGTTGAACAACAACTCTGTCCTAGTGAGAACATCATGCTTGAAATAGAGCTATTACAAATATCAGCTTGCTTTATATCTCTTTTTGTTCTGGTTCTGCCTCTAAATTTTTAATCCTCAGTCCTTCTTTCAGTGTAATGTGTTGAAAATTTGTTCTTGCTAAGTTGTTATGATTTTGTTACTTCATGTCTTTTGACCTACTCTCTTTTACTTTGTGTTAAATGAGTTGAATCTCTATTAATGACCACATGGCTGCCCTTTGACAAAGTACCTTTGAAGATTTACCTTCTAACAACTGTAGGTCTTAAAACTGGAAGACAAATCTCCTTATAATCATAGAATAACCTAGGTTGGAAGGGACCTTAAAGATCATCTAGTTCCAAAATCCCAGCCATGGGCCCTGACACCTTGAACTCGAGCAGTCTGGTCCTGAACACCCCCAGGGATGGGGTATCCACAACATCACTGGGCAACTTGTTCCAGTGCCTCACCACCCTCACAACTGAAGATTTTCTTCCTAACAGCTAGTCTAAACCTATTTGGTCAATTTAAAGCTATTTCACTCTTTCCCCTCATCCTGTCACTACATGCTTTTATAAATCGTCTTTCTCCAATCAGTCAGCTTATTCTCTTAAGTGCCATATAGATGATTATTTTAGAGTGATATTTCTTTGCAACATGTATACTTTCTTTTTCTTTTTCTTTTTTTTTTTTAATTTTTTTTTAATTTTATTTTCTGGGTTTTTTTTCTTTGATAACTGAAGAGACCAAGATCTTCAATCATAAGATGTAAAGCTAATATGGTTCAATTTTTTTTTTCCTTGTGCATTGACAACATAACGATTGTTGTGAATACCAAAAAATGAAAGAGAAGAGAGCAGTGATAGCTAATAAATTGACTAAACCCTCACTGTATTAGGTGACAATGATATTTTATCTGGCAGTCACTTATCCAGAACAGAATATGGTCTTGTTAATCATGTTATTTGATATAACTATACCATTTTCTTGCTCTTCATTTTTGTCTATCAAGTACATGAGAAGCTCAGGCTCTTTCTCACTTCAGCTGCTGCTGTGTCCTCAGGTTTTCTCTCCTTTTCTGTGAAGAACATATATTGTGGAAATATGGTATACCTCCATCTCTGTGGTTGCCATGTTTGCTCTGCAGTTCCTGACCATATCCTGACCCCCAAATAGCCAGAGGATCTTACATGCCCCAAATCGCAGGCATCATCTCTGTGTACTGAACATCAGGAATCCCACTACAGCTGTGACAGAGCTAGACCTCACCACAGAGGAAGTAACATTTTTGAATTACTAAGTACACTGAATAATTGTTACATTAGTACAATAAAGTTTTTAAACCTAATATCACAGACTCTCTCCATTGTTGAGCAAAAATAGAAACACCTTTCCTCACAAGATTAATCTAATAAGAGGGGAAAATTCTACCTAAAGCTAAAACATGACTAAAATGAATAATGAAAAAAAAGTGCCTGAAGACTGCTTAGCTGTAGTCACAGACATACTATGAGCTTTAGGGACAAGAAAAATCACAGAATCATAGAATATGCCAAGTTGGAAGGGACCATAAGGATCGCTAAATCTGACTCTTAGGCCTGCACAGGACCATCCCCAAGAGTCACATTATGTGCATGAGAGTATCATCCAAAAGCTTCTTGAGCTCTGTCAGGCTTGGTGATGTGACCACTTCTCTGGAGTTCCAGTGCCCAACCTCCCTCTGGCTGAAGAACCTTTTTTGAATATTCAATCTACACCCCCCTCTCCAGACACAATTTCAGGCCATTCCCTCAGATCCTGCCACTCGTCACTACAGAGAAGAGATTAGTGCCTGCCCCTCCTCTTCCTCTCATGAGTAAGTTTTGACTGCAATGAGATTCCCCTCAGCCTCCTCTTCTCCAGACTGAACAGACCAAGTGACCACAGCCACTCCTCATATGGCTTGCATCCATACATGTTGTTACAAAACATTCAGAGCTGATGATCCAGGGCTGCTTGAGGCAGGCTGGAATGCTGCATCCTTACCATGTGCACTCCCAGTTTGATGTGGGCACAGACATCGACTTGGAGGAAGAAGGGCTTTCCCAGCATAGACACAGTGCAACGGAAGTGCAGGCTGTTGTGGGGGCCACATCCTGCGAGGACAACTTGCTGGCACGGCACAGGCAGTCCTTTGAGCTTTGCCAAGTGCAGCACTCACCTGCAGCTGCCCCAGCACAGCAGCCCTCTCTCCTCAGAAGGGCACTCAGGGCTCTGCGTAGGGCATTCCGATAGCCCTACATCGTGAGACAGGATGGCTGGGTCCACATCATCCACGACTTCTCCTGACTGCCACCAATTTTCAGAAATGATGGACAGTGGCTTAGTTACTTCATCTGACAGCTCCCTAAGCACCTGTGCAAGAAGCTTATTGACTCCTTTGTGCACATTAAGGTTCCTCACATGGTCTCGAACCTGATCCTCCTCCCACCATGAACTTTGGGTCTTCCTTCTGCCTCTCCTTCCATTTGCCTTTCCCTACTTGGACAGCATGGATAGAACATCTTCCTCCTATCCAGAATATCTCTTGCCGTGCTCAGTTTGAACTGGGACTTGGCTTCCCTAACCTTCTTCCCAGCTTCCCATATGATTCCCCCCATTCCTCCCATGACACCTTTCTTTCTTCTGCTCCCTGAAATAGAAGTACTAGTCGAGTTATATTCTGTAGGTTACAGTAGGGGTAGGCATTAGTTTTGTGTTTAGGGTAGACTTTTGAAAATTTCAAATAAAGTTTTGTTTCAAAAGAAAAGAGTCTGGAAGCTTCTTGTTTGGAAGAGACTATTTTTTAGCCATTGGGCTAGGACATGTTCCTTAGACAGCTGAGTGTGTCTGTTGGAAAGTGTGTGTGCAATAGTGTTGTCCTGGAGGCTGAAGGTGGCAGAGGGGCCTCTGTAACCACAGCTAGGGAACAGCCACCGAGTTGGTCTGTCCTTCTTGGAAACAGAAATTTGATTTTGAGTATTTCCTCCTGATAGTGTATCCTTCTGTTCCTATTATAAGGAGGAGTTCCTGGAAGATGTGTGTTCTTGGGCTGGGCTGGTTCTAAATTAGAAGAGGGTATCAAGATGCTTTTGCTAAAATAAAACTAGTGGTTTGATCTATACGAAGTGGTCATTCTTTTCATCATGCTGTAGTCCTTGATTTGGGGGGAGGAAAAGTCCTCAAGTCCCAGTCGGTCAGAACCCTTCCATACTGTCCACAGAGATGTCCCCATGGTGCACATATAAAAGATGTTAGGAAAGACAGGCCTGATTAGTCCTGCCTCAGGCAAAGACAAACCCACCTGTGGCAATGTTTTGGCTCAGGGATCTCAGTGCACTATGGGGGGAATGCAGAGGGATGGGAAAACATGATGTGTGTCTCAAGGGGATTTGAGTTCGGGTGAGAACCATCTGGAAGGTTAAATTGCCTATATAATACCAGTTGTTGAATGACACTGCCACTGTATATCATAAATACCAGTCGTGGATTAAATGAACTCGACCCAACTCTTGGGGGATGGTCTGAGATGCCTATATACATACAGCCATACATTTAAAAAGGAAAATTTGGGCATGACCTAGGTGGTTCTCCTGGTTATAGTTTCCAGGACCAGTTTATCATTGTTTGGTGTGTATTCTAAGCCCTCTATGCCATTGTCTCACATTGGCCCATTTTCAGCAGCTGCCCAGGGCATTACCAACCCCTCAAGCTACAAACTGGGTGTTTAGGAACTTCTGNGAGATTCCCCTCAGCCTCCTCTTCTCCAGACTGAACAGACCAAGTGACCACAGCCACTCCTCATATGGCTTGCATCCATACATGTTGTTACAAAACATTCAGAGCTGATGATCCAGGGCTGCTTGAGGCAGGCTGGAATGCTGCATCCTTACCATGTGCACTCCCAGTTTGATGTGGGCACAGACATCGACTTGGAGGAAGAAGGGCTTTCCCAGCATAGACACAGTGCAACGGAAGTGCAGGCTGTTGTGGGGGCCACATCCTGCGAGGACAACTTGCTGGCACGGCACAGGCAGTCCTTTGAGCTTTGCCAAGTGCAGCACTCACCTGCAGCTGCCCCAGCACAGCAGCCCTCTCTCCTCAGAAGGGCACTCAGGGCTCTGCGTAGGGCATTCCGATAGCCCTACATCGTGAGACAGGATGGCTGGGTCCACATCATCCACGACTTCTCCTGACTGCCACCAATTTTCAGAAATGATGGACAGTGGCTTAGTTACTTCATCTGACAGCTCCCTAAGCACCTGTGCAAGAAGCTTATTGACTCCTTTGTGCACATTAAGGTTCCTCACATGGTCTCGAACCTGATCCTCCTCCCACCATGAACTTTGGGTCTTCCTTCTGCCTCTCCTTCCATTTGCCTTTCCCTACTTGGACAGCATGGATAGAACATCTTCCTCCTATCCAGAATATCTCTTGCCGTGCTCAGTTTGAACTGGGACTTGGCTTCCCTAACCTTCTTCCCAGCTTCCCATATGATTCCCCCCATTCCTCCCATGACACCTTTCTTTCTTCTGCTCCCTGAAATAGAAGTACTAGTCGAGTTATATTCTGTAGGTTACAGTAGGGGTAGGCATTAGTTTTGTGTTTAGGGTAGACTTTTGAAAATTTCAAATAAAGTTTTGTTTCAAAAGAAAAGAGTCTGGAAGCTTCTTGTTTGGAAGAGACTATTTTTTAGCCATTGGGCTAGGACATGTTCCTTAGACAGCTGAGTGTGTCTGTTGGAAAGTGTGTGTGCAATAGTGTTGTCCTGGAGGCTGAAGGTGGCAGAGGGGCCTCTGTAACCACAGCTAGGGAACAGCCACCGAGTTGGTCTGTCCTTCTTGGAAACAGAAATTTGATTTTGAGTATTTCCTCCTGATAGTGTATCCTTCTGTTCCTATTATAAGGAGGAGTTCCTGGAAGATGTGTGTTCTTGGGCTGGGCTGGTTCTAAATTAGAAGAGGGTATCAAGATGCTTTTGCTAAAATAAAACTAGTGGTTTGATCTATACGAAGTGGTCATTCTTTTCATCATGCTGTAGTCCTTGATTTGGGGGGAGGAAAAGTCCTCAAGTCCCAGTCGGTCAGAACCCTTCCATACTGTCCACAGAGATGTCCCCATGGTGCACATATAAAAGATGTTAGGAAAGACAGGCCTGATTAGTCCTGCCTCAGGCAAAGACAAACCCACCTGTGGCAATGTTTTGGCTCAGGGATCTCAGTGCACTATGGGGGGAATGCAGAGGGATGGGAAAACATGATGTGTGTCTCAAGGGGATTTGAGTTCGGGTGAGAACCATCTGGAAGGTTAAATTGCCTATATAATACCAGTTGTTGAATGACACTGCCACTGTATATCATAAATACCAGTCGTGGATTAAATGAACTCGACCCAACTCTTGGGGGATGGTCTGAGATGCCTATATACATACAGCCATACATTTAAAAAGGAAAATTTGGGCATGACCTAGGTGGTTCTCCTGGTTATAGTTTCCAGGACCAGTTTATCATTGTTTGGTGTGTATTCTAAGCCCTCTATGCCATTGTCTCACATTGGCCCATTTTCAGCAGCTGCCCAGGGCATTACCAACCCCTCAAGCTACAAACTGGGTGTTTAGGAACTTCTGTGAGATAAGGAAGGTTTTGAGTCTTCACACCAATGACTCAGGTGTTACAACTCCCCTCTTGGGAGCCATTAGCACCTTCACACCCACCTGAGAGGTCATGTCTGCTAATGGGCCATCAGGAATTCAAAAAATATGCCATGATTCACCTCACAGAGTAAATCACCCATTGTGAAACTCCCCACCCTGAGGCAGGGACTGGGTGTTCTCATCTGAGACTAAGTCTATATGTACTTGGAGTTTTGGGAGTGAGGGTAGCACTTGTTGGATCCAGAGGAGGACCAGAGCTTCAACAGGATTGTGATTGCCACTCTTGACCTGACTGACTATCATCCTCACCAGCAAGTTTTTTCCTTCTTTTTACTTTGAACTCAGGGGACCCATGTGGTATTTAGCACAGGGGCTGGTGAGTGACATTCTGCTTGTGCCCCACAGTGGTGGTCTGCACATCTATTTTTTGTGGGTCAAATGGATTTTCCCTCTGTATCAATGTATTTATTGTGATCTTTTTATTAAGTTATTATTCTGACTTGCAATGTCATTCTGAGGTGGGTTCTGGTTTACCTTTAAACCAGCGCACTGTTAATAAAAGATGCACTGGAAAAATACCCTTCTAGGAGTACTCTGCATGGAAAATATAGTCCTCCTCCTGAAATTAAATCCTGCAGAGCATCCAAGTAAAATGTTGAAATAATTTTTTTTATTCCTGAGCAAAATATTAGCCAATTAGCACACTGGGGATCCAAAATGAATGAACAGGTGCAGCTGGCCATATAGTATTGCCTATCTCTTTCAACTGTCCATTTGTGCCACATGACACTTCATTATTGTCCAACTTGGTTGAGTTCTTGCTTGAATAGTGAATCCTATTTTAAGTTTGCAAGTCTTCTGTGCAATGCATAGGGAATAAGCTGTTGACAATGAATGTCCTAGGAGTGGTTAGGAGAAAATATTCTTTCTTTTTATATGACAGTTATAGGTATTGTATTTTAAAAACTCTACTTTTTGTATGATATATACTAAAGAAGTTTAAAAAGTGCACTAAGTAGTCAAATGCATACATGGAAATTGAAATAGTTTCTCATTTATATTTTTACCATTTGAATTACCTGTGTTAATAAAATTCTCCATTCAGTGAGTATAACTCCTCATTTCACTGCACAAGGAAGGTAGGAAACAACTGAGGGCCAATCTGGTATTCTTAGGCGCTACTAATCACTGAAGTTTGCTGGAGTGAAACAAGAGAACCAAAGAAAATAACTCATCCTGAAAGAAAACAGTAAAGGAAGAGTGTTTTCAAACACCTTTTTACTAATATTTCTTAATTAGAAAATCTAACTATTTCAAATATTATCTTCTTGAAGCACATCTTCCAAAAAAGGTCTCACTAACCTTTCCAGAATTTGCAGAAGGGTTGAAGACAGAGATGTTTCTTTTCAGGTGTTTGGCTGACTTAGAAACCTGTTAATTTGTGACTCTCAGAAAAGCCACTAAACCTGACATTCACTAAGTGATTAAAGCACGTATGCACACTTCAGACAAACTATAAGTATTTTACTCAAACAGAATGTTAGAAAAAAAATGTACTTAGCTTCATAAATACCTTCTCTTTTGCAAGTCTTGTGGCTTTCACCAAAATAAATATTTGAAGCATTACTATGAGTTACTAGTTTAGGGTAATATTATATAATAGAGAATGCAGACTGGAGAAACCATCCATAAATAAAGGCAGACCAGTGATTCATTCATTTCCTCTGTTCCCTGTTGGATTCCATGGCTATTTGTGACCAAAAAATTACAGCAAGAGAAAGCTTAGAGTGATGGGCAGGTGAAACATTCTCATTAAACTCAGGGAGAAATGAGTGGAGTGACTGACCACTGCGGAGGCAAAGAAAGTCAGACTAACACAGAAGGAACTACAGGGTGTTCTTTACTATACACAGATAGCTACAGCGGTTGATAGGAATAGCTGGTTGTGCAAATTTTTTACTCTGAATTGTTTTTAGGAAAAGTGATCCAAAAAAGCAAAAATAATTGGAAGAGAATAATAGGCTTGAGCTTGCTGCAAGCCATGTATTCTTTCCCAGAGACAGGGGACCCCCAGCATCATGACAGTGATCATATTACAGAGATCAATATTGAGAATCACATTTATATTGCAACTGGTATGCTCTGATAATTGCAATTTTTATTTTCTTTGTGATTTCAGTACATTGCAGCATCACTGATAAATGAAAATCCTGTGTACTGTCAAATAGCTTGAAAGGAGTAAATTTAGCATTAAAGTTAAATCATCCACATTAAACAGTGAGCCTGCCACTTTCTTATTCTAAAAAAAAAAACCAAAAAACAACCAAACAAAAAACCCAAAAAAACAAAACAAAAGAAAACAAAAAAAAACACAAAAAACCTCCAAACCCCAAAACAAACAACAACAACAGAAACCAAAAAAAGCCCCCCAAAAAAACCAAACAAAAAACACAAAAAAATAAAACCCAAACCCCCCCAAAAACCAGAAAAACAAACAAACAAAACCCCCAAAATCCACCCTGAAACTAGCAATATTCTGAACAATCATGTTGTTTGAAATTGTATCCTGATTTGTTTTCATAAGATGCCTTTGGAATCTGAGATTTTGAACTGCAGTCTCAGGAAGAGATCAACAAAATTCTACTCATTAAAACGCTTAGCATGGCACAATACAAGTTTCTGTTTTCTCTGAGACTTCACAGCCTGTGTCAATTCCCATATCAGTTAAAGCAGTCAAGTTAAGCCACTAAAATCCCACAGATCAGAACTACATAACTGTATTGCCAATGTCACAGTTTTGCTTCACCTTGAAACCAGTGTACCTTTCAAGTCCTAGATTTGGAAACAATTCCACTGTGTAGAAAGACCAATGTCCACTTTAAAAAGTAAACTTCTAGTTATATGGTAAAGAACAAAAGATTGAGGCCACTAATTCTAAACCCTGAATATCTATAAGGTAAATAAAAAGACAACAACATGTGCTATTTTCTGAAAAATAACAAAAATAATTAAAGAAAATCAACCTTTAAACAAGTCAGTAACTTTTTTATTTGCCCAATTGCTTTCTGAATGTATGAAAAAGTTCAACTCCTAGAGTGTTTTTTTTTGGTCATGTTTACCATTATTACTTCTTCCATTAATTATTTCATTTATATTAAAGAAAAATAATCAACTGCGTTAACTTTGTATAGTGCAGGAACAATTTCAACACTTATATTAAAAATATTCAGAAGCATTTTGTGCTATCAATTTAGCAACTAAACACCATATCAAAATAGATAGATCCCTGAATTAGTGAAGCTGTTGCTTTTATATGTATTTCCATACATTAATAAGGTACAAAAAAATAAGGATGCTAAAATGAGAATGGACTTGAAGACATATAATTTGCATAGATATATTCAGCTTTCATATAATGATATTTGAAGATAATAAATACATTTTATAGCATATGGCAAGCTAACTGGTAATCCTAGGAATGTGTTCTGTTTCCTACGTATTACTGAAGTGTGTACCATGAGGACTCTAAGATCTCTTTCTCAGGATAAACCAGTCTAGGATGGCTATGCCAGCTCATGATGTTCTTGAACAGTCTTACAGACATCCATAATTTCTATTTATATGTGTGTATATATATATGTAGACAGAGTTTCATTCTATCTAACTGTAGACAAATACAATGAGCCTCAGCACCAGTTCTTCTACAGTATGTGGAAATCTAGTCATTAAAATCAAAGGAAAACATAATCTTATCATAGATCCCTGTGTTTAGTCAAATATATTGCATCAAAAACTGCACAAGTTCTTTTGATTATTTCTCCAGAAATTATAATTGGGGCTTAGAGACTTTTTTTGGTAGATAACTGCATGACACGTATAAATGTAGGCAAAAAAAATACTGCCTATATTTATTTCAACATGTTATAGACTTTCTATTGTCAAATACTCTCATCACCATATCTTCTACCAGACCTTCTCTGTTTGTAAATAGCAATTCTAGTGGGGTACAACACCTGGTAGGCTTGCTTACCAGCTGTGTCAGGAAATTATCTTCCACACGCTCCAGAAACCTCCTAGACTGCCTCCTCTGTTGTGTTGAGATTCTAGCAGACATCTGGCAGGTCAAAGCCTCTCACAAGAACAAGGGCAAGCAATCATGAAAAGTCAGCCAGCCACTCACAGAATTCTTCATCTGCCTCTTTATCCTGGCAGGTTTGGGTATGACAGACTCCCACTGTCTTGTTATCTGAAGTTATCGATTTTCTTTGAAATTATGAATCAATGTTCTTTGTATTGCAGATCTAATGTTTATCTTCAGTGAATAAAACAAGGGACAATGAGACTGAAGACACAACTGGCAAAATGATCAGTGTTGAAGTTCAAGATATTCAACAGAAATGGACAAAGGCATGAAGTCCATAATTTAAAAATTATGCATATGCATACATATTTGAATATTAAACTTGCACATAGAGGAATGCATCTTGGCTTTTTGTTTGGCAGTTCAGTTATTTCTATCAGTTTTATAATACATTACTTTGAAAGAGAATAGCACAGCTATTTGTTGGTATCTGTATTTAATAGCACCAGCAGCAAGCTTCCCTTTCTAAATAAGACTCACAGCTGGCACTAGAGACACTGTTCAGGTGTTATTTACATGGCTCACTAATGTGTTCATTCTTTGAATTTAAAAAGTTGTGAGTTTTTTTATTGCCTTTAATTGAATTTAGACAATTTCGAAAGGTTTTTTTCCCCCCCAATTATTTCTGTCATTATTGGGGTAGAAGGTTCTCCAGTCAATTTTTATTCCTTATCATCTTATGCCTTACTCTTGCGGAAATCCACCTGCACATCTTAAAGTTTTTCTAAAAAAAAGTATTGCTATCTCTACTTTACAGTGAGGGGAGCCAATAAAGCTCCCACTGCAACCCCATCTTACTGTCTTGCAAGCCTGTGGATCTTAATTTATACATGTTCACACATCCCTTCTACTTTTTTCATGCCTCCCAACCCCACCAAAGCAAATACTGTGAGAAAGAATCTTTCCAATAGTAGCCTTTTTCTTTATATGCTTTGAAAATGAGTGAAATAGTTAATAATGCTAAACTGTAAAATCACTTTCTCAGTTTCTGCATCACGTGAAATAAAGAGGACATTTCACAGCTCAGAACTGTGGCATATGGCCCTTTACTTTCCCAGGAAAATGTCTCTCTAGGTAACACTTTGTCATTTGAATTTCAAGAGCTCCTTTGCAAGCTCATCATCCTTTGGGTTTGCCTTCATTTTTATAGTAAAAGATTAAACTGTGGAGAACATGTAGAGTTCTCTTTTGGAATCTTCAGTACTGCCATTCATGTTCCATGAGTGAACATATGTTTGGAAACACCTTTTGGAAACATAGATTTAACTAAAAATGTTTTTGTTTGTTTGGTTTCGATGTTTGTTTGTTTTTGATCTAACAACATGCATTTATTTTCCATCAAAGAATATTCAATTACATATCATTATGATGATATTAGTAATTTGTTTTGGTCAGGAACAGGATGAAAAAAATCTTTTAAAGTTTTGGGTGGCACTGAAAGGCCTATGTAATCATGTTTTAACTGCCCCTCTGCCCGTCCCCCACCGCCTCCCTTAAATATCTTAAATTCCATGATGCCTTTTGTGGCTCTGTGAACCAAAGATTGATGTCTGACATCAAGTATGAAAATAATTACAATCAGATTTTTTTTCTTAACATCAAAATCAAGAAGAGGAATATAATCTCTACTTTTTTGGTTTGAATCCTTTTGGATTTATTTTCATAATCTGATGACAACTGGGGCTAAGCCTAACAAATTGCAATGTCTAATTTAATGCTCTGTGTGTTCAGTTTTAAGTTGACATTAGAACAGAGTAGCATTTAGGGATCCCTAAGTCTATTGGTAAAAATACATTTATTTTCAGACATTAAATGTGAATGTTAATGTTCAGGTGCAAGGGTTTGGTCCTTTAAAAAGTGTAGAAAGATTTGTTGAAAATTTTATTCTCTGATAGAAAGAAGATCTAGCTGGCTGACCATCAGCTAAATGGCAAGCAGTCTAGTACTTCCTTTTGTTGTACCTCAGTATCTAGGAGGTATCAAAGAATAAAATAGAAAGGAGGGGAGAGAGAAAGATTAGAAAGGAGTGATAATTTCCTTTCTTCAAATATCCATAATGGAATTATATTTATCAGTCTATGAAGCGTGAGGGAAAGATCAGTATTTATGATTTATGTCATAGCACATATAAACATGCACAATCTTCAGAAAGCTATACTTTACCTTAAAAAGATTTAAATAATGATTTCAGTGCAGTCTTGTTCAGATTTTCACTTATCTGTCATTGTCATAGAGTATGTAGGTAAGAAAGGTGGGTGGAACTCTAGCTTCTTAAATATTAAAAGGTGTCAATGTCTTAGGGAACACAATGAAGATTTAATAATTATTCCGATTACTTTTATCTTAACATTTTGTGCTAACAGGCAGTACTCTGAGCTGATGGAATGTAGTAATGTGTTTTGACGTTTCATCTATTAAATGGAATTGCATTTATTTTGACATAAATACCTTGTTTATTTTAGTAGGAAACAGAAATGAGTAGCACAAAATACAATCTCTTCATGGTTTTATTAGAATGAACCCTCATGTGCATCATCTGGTTTTTATTGCTACAGCAGTTATTGCAAAATAACACCCAGGCAGATATCATATACAGAAAGGAAAAGGATAAAGAGAGACAGAAAAGTAATATAAATTCTTCTTCACCCAATAGACAGGTTTTTACATTCTCTATCTAACTTCTCCTCCTTTTAGATATCACTCTAGGCAATAACTCTGACAGATATTAACAGACTGGGAAAGTCTATGTAGTGCTTTGAATGTACTGATGTACTTTTTTCAAAAGAAATTCTAAGTAATTGTGAAAGTTGTTCATAACATTTTATGAATAGTTCATTAAAAGAAATTCCAGCAGAATTAATTTAAACATGACCTGTGGGACAAATTTACTGCAGGTTTAAGTCAGTGCAGCCCCTTCTTTCAAATCTTCTTTGAGTACAAGGGAGCCAAAACCATTCTAGGTGTGTGGCAATGGTTGCCATAAATTTTGGCTCCTTATCTGTGTCCCATCACCTGTCATCACGGGGTTTTACTCCTGTAGGCTGCATTCTCTGTCTCCACTTCTCAAGGCCTGTGTCTCCAGCTTTATTTTTCCCTGCAGACTTTAAAAGTCATGGGAATGTCATAGGGTGACAAACAAATTAGCTATATCTTCCTAATCAGTTAGAAAAATTTCTCTTCCATCTAAACCAAGTCACCAAGATAGGTCAAAAAAAGCTAAGAGAAACTTGACAAGTCTTAGTCCTGAGGCCATGTAAATGCTGTTCAGTGTCTGACTCTTGTTGCTAGCAATGGCAATACCATGACACAGGGTAGCAAAGAGGGTGTAAAAGTACCTGAAATCTGAAGAGATTTTCCTAGTGAATAGAAAGTGATTGAGGAAGCAGAGGAAGATGTCATGAAACTCCAAGAGAGAGTTCAATATGTCCTTCAAAATTACCCAGTGACCTCTAGCATTTGATGAATATGTGACATCTTTTGACATAATGAAAGAAGAAAAAAGTCATTTGTAATAGCAAAAGAACTATTGAACAAACTGGATACATCCATCAGTATCTAATAATTATCCTTTCTCTACCAAGGACTTGAGAACACTTCTGCTTTTATCTTGTCTGTATAAAGAGATAGCTTTGCCAAATTAATTTCAGGCATACTTCTCTTTCAGATTAAGTCAGTATTTTAAAAGTGTTTCAGACAGGAAAAAAAAAATTATTTCCAAACAGTCTGGTCATCAAATTAATTTTATTTTCTTTAAAAATTGTCTCAGCTT
>VXAU01005251.1:802795-825130 GCA_013399695.1 Formicarius rufipectus | reverse complement strand
TTTTTTTTTTTTTTTTTTTTTTGCATTTTTCTATAATGTGAATTTTAAAATCCCTGAGGGGAAAAAAGGTAATTTGGAATGAGAGTGTTCTTTAAAGTCTGACTTTTCCTTATACAGTTGAAAAAGATACCTATCAGTGCCTTTTGCCACAGTGATTTTCTTTGATAGGGTAATTTGGTCATTAGTTTTTTATCACGGAATATTTACTGCAGGAAAAACAAAACAAAACAAAAACCCAAAACAAACAAAAGACCAACCAAACAAAACCAACCAAACAAAACCACAAAAAAAAAACAAAACCAGGGAGGAAACACATTGGAAAAACACAGATGTGTGAACAGGACTTAATCTTTTTTAACATGTTGGAGTGTAAGACCTGGATACAAATGATATAGCTTCTCTCCATACTGCTATTGTCAGTGGCATACCATTTGCACATTTGGAAAACTTTATGGTTGAACTCACAAGTTGAATCTATGGAGAACAATTAAGTAAATACTGAACACAAAATGCTCTGTATTTAAAAAAAAAAAAAAGAAAATGGGGAGAAACACAAATCTCTGCCTACTAGTGGGTGTCTCTCTGAGGTATGATATCCTATTTCCTCTCTTTCTTAGGGGGTCAATTAATGTTTAGGTATTGCATGCAAAATGAAGTGATTTCTAAAAAGAAAAGTGATTTTGAGTTTTTGCCTAAATACATATAACTTTATGAACAGGACATTATAATGGAGGAGATAGATCCAGGTCCTCTGAGATAAAAAATATAATTGAACCTGTCTCTTTGGATAAGCAGTGTAATCACTGAGGTGCATAGGAACTGATGAAAGAGGATATGAGAGTATTAGGCAGAAAATTATTTATGCTCCCTCTTCTTTTGTACTGAATTCATAGGATATGTCTGTCAATTTTGACAGAAGAATGTTAGTTAACTGAAATCTGGAAAAGGGTTATTGTCTTGAGGTAATAAAAAAGCTCAGAGGTACACTACTGCTCCCCCTCCCCAAGACCGATGTTTTCACTGTTTCCTCAAGAACAAATCTGTTAGTTCTTTTCTCCATATGCTGGGTCCGACTCCTACCTGAATGTTTCTCTGCTCCTCTATAGGGAAACTAAATTAATAATTTCACTTTCATTCAAAACACGGATTTGCTTCTGCCCAAAATGCCCACCAGTCACCACTTCATTCATGAGACTTTTTCTGTTAACATGAAATGAATGAAGGAGGGTAGCTTTCTTAGTTAGCTCCCTTAGTACCTGCAGCAAGAAGTTATTGTCCAGGTATTTTAGGAATGTTCTAGACTTTTTCGTACCATCTGTGTGGTATTCCCAGTTAACATCTGGCAAGTTGAAGGACCCTACAAGGACACGAGTGGCTAATTTAGGGGTGTCTTTTTGTTTTTTAAAGAATATTTCATTGGTGGTCTCAGCTTGTGTGGCATGTAGCAGACTCCTACAATGACATCTGCTTTATTTTTTTCTCCTTTCATCCTTACTCAGAGGTCACAACTGTGCCATCACCAACTACAATGACATTATTAGAACTATGTTCAATTTATGCTGGGCTGTAGCACAATGTAAAATATTTTCATGTTTCTCGTGAAAATATTTTATAGAATCATCTTGACAATTCAATTATTATTTTTATATTTCTATTGTAAAAGTGAAAAGTAATGATTTTTTAATCTAAAATAATTATAATGATAACAATGTCACCAGAATTCTTTGTTATTATATTTTATTTTCAAAGTATTTCAGTTCTGATATTTGTTTTGAAGTACAAGCATGTACTTCATACATTTTTTTCTTTGTTGAGAATTTTGTTACTTGTACTTTGTATATTTACACTAGTGATGCCTAATCCAACATGGCACACCATACTGTTTCCTATGATATTTTCCTGATGCAGTTGTATCAACATGACTTCAGAGTATCTTCATGGATTTTTGCTTTGGGTTGGGGTTTTTAATCATAAATTAAATAGGTTTTTTAATAAGAACTAATGAGAAATCTTTTCACTGTGCCTCAGAAGTTTGGTGAAAGACAAAATTTAGTACAAAATGTAAAAACTGTGTTCAAGGATAAGGTTTAAAGATAAGCCTGTGGGAGAAATGAACCCAGTTCAAGAGAGACTACAAGTCAGAGTTAAAATTTACTGAAAAAGATTAGAATGAACACAGTATTAAAAACTGGCTTTAACCCACAAAAAACAGACGTATAACCCAGCACCCCAGGGTATGAACATAATGGTGTTTATTAGTCCCTTTGCTGAGTGCTGTGTGGTCTCCTTGAGTACAAAGTGAAAGGAAAGTAAAATCTGTTGGTGAGGATGATGGTTGTAGTCTGGTCAAGAGTGGTAGTTGCAGTCTTGATGTGGTTCTGGTCCTCCTCTGGATCTGAAGGGTGGCACCAGAAGTTTAAAAACCCCAAGATTATACATGCTCAGATTCAGGTGGGAGTGCCTGGTACCTTCCCCAGGGCTGGGAGTTCCACAATGGGATCTAACTCTGTGAGTAATGAGATATTTTTGGAATCTTTGATGATTTAGGTCATTGCAACTGCTTATTGTGCCAGTCTGTAATAGCCCATTATCAAACATGGCCCCTCAGGCTGGTTGTGAAGGCCCTATTGCCTCCCCAGAGGGATGTTACTGTGGCTGAGTCATTGGTATGAAGAGAAAAAACATTCCCATGCCTCACAGGGTTCTTTAACACCCATCTTGTAGCCTGAGGTGTCAGGTGTGCACTGGGCAGCTGCTGCAAATGATCCATTATTGACAGTTCATCAGAAATGATATAGAGGGTGTAGAATACAGAGTTTTGATTACCCCCATAGTAATAAATTGGTTCTGGCTACTGTAACCAGGACATCAAGCTACAATGTGATAGTCCATTTATTTCCATGAGGAAATAATCAAGTGACATCTAATAATAAAATAAATTTTAACATCAGAATTTTTGACCTTAAAATTTCTATTTCTGAAGTGCGTAACAAACTTTCGATATATTTGTTCTATATCATGAACAAGAAGTAATACAATAACTTATACTGCCTATACTTCACAAATTAAGCCAAGATACTCAAGGTACTCTGATTGCATTAATGTGTTTTGCAGATTTATACAATGGGTTCATTTAGGGTATAATAGAGAGATTGAAGATGACACTCTCTTCTTTAAGCATATTAATGTACTTTAATATATATATATCTATCAGTAGAGCTGTGTATTTTTTATCATAGGCTGATCTGAAATAATGTTTGTATAGTAAATAGATGTACAGACATGCATGCATAGTAAAAATAATCCTTGACTCATAATTTTGAGCTCATGTATTAGTGTGAGGGGTATTTAATAATTTATTTCTGGTTCTTATAGAGACATCAATACAATTAATTTTTATTTGAGCTGACAAACCAGTGTAGTAATACTAATTTGCCATGGATGTCAAAAACAAAGACAAGAAAGAGACAAAAAGAAAAATTTACCAACCTTCTTTTGGCTGTGGAACAGTAAAAACAGAATAGAAGGCAATCCCACTAAGGCTGGAGAAACATAAATCAGTTAGGTATTCTTTAAATATATATGCTGGAAAAAGACCACACTGTTTGACAAAATTAGCTGTATATCAATTAGTGACAGCAAGTGAGATAAAGTTTTATCTCAAATGGAAGTAGTGAGATGGAAATAAAGGCAGAAAAATCAATGAGAATGTCAAACACAATAATAAAGGTCAAGATCACTTTGAGGAATATGATAACTCTTTTTGCTATAGTAGAGTCATGTGAATTCACCGACACACTGATGCATCCCCCCATGAAGATCAATGGTAATTTAAGTCCAAGGACTTAACTTTGGATCACGGTGTTGCATTTGGGAGTAAAACACATTCTATTTTATTGCCAACTATTTGATTATACAGAGAAAATATTCATCACTCTAAATCACTTGCCCAGCTACTCTGTCTGTAAAACAACTACTACTCCTTTCAGTGATTAAAGGCACAAAAAACAATCTAAAGAAGTGACCAGTGGAGCTGAGAAGCTGAATAAGAAAAAGAATTAAATGACCTCAGAAAAATTATTTTGTGTAACAGTGCTATTGCAGTGCTTTCTCATTCTTCTTAAACAGTATGAACAAGGCAATCCTCTGGTGTTCCTAAGTGGCATTCTTAATGACAAGACTTGATGACATCCAATTATATTTGATGTATTAGTAGTTCCTTGCTAAATTTAGTATTGGTTTAAAAGCTCTCAGTAAATAGATATCCTCTAAGTAGAGTATTTGACTGACACTGAAGATTTTCATTACCAAAGTTCTAGCCTTGTCCAAAATTGTGATGAAAATCACCTTCAGTATAAAGATCCCCAAAAGAAAATCTAGGTAATGCGTCTTTCTCTACAGTCCTGCAGTGAGAGGTCATGCTTTCAAAGCTTACTTCAGAATAACAGCTGCCTGCCCCTCCCTATCCTTAATACATTTCCTGTAATGATATCATCCTTAGATCATTACTGTTTGGATGAGGCTATGACTTATAAATACATTGTTGCTGTCGTTAGATGTCCTTCTACTTCAAGGAAGTGTTTACACAGTGTCTTCTTTTTTTGTTGCTGTTAATAATTTTAACAACTATCGGTTTTTTCAATTACTCTTACATGCATCACTTCATCTTTTTTAATTAAATGAAGATATTTGAGAATCTCATTGCCTAAAACAAATTATTTTAATTTTGTCAACTGTATTTAGTCTGTACTTTGACATTTATACTTCTACATCTAATTATGGTACAGAAAGTGCTCTATATACAGCTCTGACATGCAGATTGCTAGAAATCTTTTTAGATTTTAATTCTTTATAAAAAATAAAATATCTTCTTCTCAAACTTTATTTTTGCTTATGTAATTCTCCTTCCAAAGTGTAGTTTTGGACATTTGTTGAATAGTCTCATGTTGAAAATGCAATATCACACTTCCATTGCAGAATATACTTTTATATACACGAGACTCAAACCATTATTATGTTCGTACTTGGTAAAGTGCACATTATAGTAAAATTAAGTCAAAAACTTAATCTAAGTCATTAATAAATTAACTAATTCAGTTAGTTTAAATGAACCTAATTTCAATCTGTAGGATCAAACACAATTAGGAGACAGAGACTAAAGTAATAGGTACATAGGTGACTTATTCCAGTCACCTAGTTTCAGAAATTAGGCAATGTCTATCTCATTATGCTACATATCTTAATATTTAAACACAGTCATAGACAACTTTTGAAGTGGCCTTTTAATATCTCCATATTCTGTGAGAGTTATTCTCTCACACAGAGTTCAGTGATAAGATGCTTTTTTTTCAAATTTATTAGTTGCAAATATTCATGCATAAGTTTTATTTCATTGACCGAATGGTCCAGTTAAAGTTAATCAGACTAATATCTTGAGCCAGTAAAGCACAAGTTCAAGATTCTCCAGAACCAGGGCCATAATTGCTGCATATTTCTAGTGAAGGAGAATAAAATAATCTGTGAAGACTTCATATTACATAATAAAATCGTAGTGATTGCTTCTGAACTCAGTTTGATAAATTCTAAACAATTTACTTTTAATCAGCTCTGAAATACTGATGTGATATGTTGCACGGGAATTATAATTTGATAAATGGGCATATTTTAGGTTCCATATTGAGTCCAGATGGTTACAGATTCCTTAATATATCTATCCATGTGGCATTTGCACATTTGTGTATCTCAGTCTTCCTCTCATTTATGTTAATGATGGATTGAATCCAAACAATACAAGATGTTCTTCAGCATGCTAAGCTTCTGTTAAGTGGACTGATAGTCAGATCCTCCTGCACAGGATCTTCTTTCTTTCAGCCTACTTTATTTCAGGACAATCAATCTCCATTTGAAACAGTTTTATTGACAAAATTTTGTGTATAGGAAAATGACAGCACAAAGAGCCTCCTGAGTTATCCATGCAGGAGGCTTGACTTGACAGTTGCATGCAACATCCTTGCTAGGTTATCAATTCTATTAGACTTTTGAAAAAAGTTTTAGTTTTGTATATATTATTATTTCAGGTCTGTATTTGGTCATTGAAACAAGCTGTAATTTTCAATTAACTTGGAATACACAGATTATTCAGGATTTTATGGTTTGGTTGGAGTTTGCTTATTTGTTTGCTTTAGTTTGGCTGTTTAAGAGAAAGATAAAGAATTTCAGATTGTCCTACCACTTGTGTGTCACATCTTCTCACCTCCATTGTCCTCTATTTCTCATCCACTGATAGGAGAGCTGTTTTCCTTTTGCTGAGGAAATGGAAGACTAATTGGTTGGATTCCCACCAAAGAATTCAATTAACTGAGATAACAACTTCTTCCCTCAGGTCAGGGAGTCCCGTGAGACATCAGCTGAACTTTACTCTTCTAATGGAAGAAATATCATGTTCACTTGCACTAAGTTCCAAATGTGCTGGTTAAAAAAAAAAAAAAAAAGAGAATTAGCAAAAAGAAGCTTTGTGTGTGTGTGTGTGTGTGTTTTACTGCCTTTGTAAATCAATGCTTCAGTGCTATGGATTCACAGTATGCTACAGTTTTCACTACTTGTTNGGCTTGTTAAAAAAAAAAAAAAAAAAGAGAATTAGCAAACAGTAGCTTTGTGTGTGTGTGTGTGTGTGTTTTACTGCCTTTGTAAATCAATGCTTCAGTGCTATGGATTCACAGTATGCTACAGTTTTCACTACTTGTTAGACTTCTGCTGTGCAAACACAAGTAGAGCCTGTAACCTTGAGTGAGGAAGGAATAGTATTTTACGTATTCACTTTAACCACTATTTGAGTTTAGAGTTCCTCTCTTCAAATGTGTCTTAGTATTGGTTTCTCATTGGATATATGTCACTGCCATCCCACACATCTCTCTATTCCTGTCTTTATTATATCATATGGGTGAAAAAAATTATTAAATATTGATGAGGACAATTAAGTTTTAATAATGTGTCCATTGTTAAATATATTGTCTCCTGTGCTGATTTTAAAACTCAGCAGGAAAACTAAGCTCACTCAAACTGCTCCCTTTCGATAATGGAGGAAAAAATATTAGGAAAGATTATGAATTGGAGTCACAATGTATTAAAAAAATAGTAATAAACATAACAATAATTATAAAAGATTGTACAAAAGAGGGAATGCTTTAACCAAAAAAGGGAAGATGTCTCCTGCCACACCCAGAACAAAGCCAAGATGGTGTCCATTCCCATGATGCACACCACATGGTTTTCCTCAGACAAAGACAAAATAGTGTCTGTTTCCATGCTGCGCTCCCCACAGACCCCTGGGAACAAAGGCAAGACAAAAGAGAGCTCCCACAACAACCATTTTCATTTCCTCAGCCTGCAAAACAGTGGAAAACAGGGACAAAATCTCCACCATACTGGGTAGTGTGGTCCAGGTGGTGGCAGCGATTGAGAAACAGCTGTGGCACAACTTGCAGAGAGATGATTGTGAAGCAACTCTAAAATGCCTCGCAAAGCAGTGACTCCTGCAGTTGACTGTGACTGCGGTGTGGTGGCTTTTCTTCTTATTGTATTTGATTTGGCTAGTTTTTTCCAGATGTATATCTAAGTAAATATTCTTTAACTTCAAATACCTGGGCTAATTCTGGAGAACAGCTTGCTAGACAGGCAGAAATTTTCAGTTTTTCTATTGGAAATTTCTATTAAATCAAAAGTTATATTAACTTTTATTAGATGCAATCAAACTAAAACACATAAAGAAGCAAATGTTGGTTAATAATAGGGTAGCTTTTCATTATGGCTAAGTACTTTATCTATTGTAATATGTTTTCTTCTGATCTATTGTTATACATCTTCACAAATACACTTGACAATTTGTGATTTGTTCGTATCAATACTGGTCCTGACATTAGTCATAAATTTAATTTGTTTTATGTAAAACCTCTCAAATCAAAATTATAAGATTTAGAATGTTATGTAAAATAAGCTTTATTAGATTTGTCCTCAGTAAAATGTATGTAGTCTTTTTTAAAATCCTACATTTTGCATCACATGACATTTTAATGTATGTTTTCTAATTAGAAAAATATGGAATTGATACTTCCACAGGATTATTTCCATTCCCCATTAGGTGAATTTCAGGATTCACTTAGATGCAGAAGACAAGGATAAAGGTTCACAAAGTGCTAGTTCAAACAAAATAATTTGGAAATCCTTAATAACTGAAGTACATTATTTCTCATCTATGGTGCACTGAGTTATTCGTATGTATGTCTCAAAATCTGGAATTAATTTTATGAATTTATATTGTATATTTATGGTTGTCTCTTGAGCTGATTTCAACAGTACATTTAGAACTAGCTGTTACTTTTTTTTGAGAATTCATTATTTTCTTTATTTTGCATATCTTCAAAATTCCCTTTTCGTTGCTTCTTTGGTTTAATAGTCATTATTTGTAAGACCTTCTTTGTGTTTTGTGACTCCATGTTTTTTTCCCTGTTGATTCTTTAGCAACAGTTAAAATGAAATGTTACAAAAAAATAAATTCTGTTCCACTTTTAACTTTGTTTTCACTTTTTTTTGTACCATGAGAGAAATCCAAATTATGATTAGTAAGAGAACAATTATTTCCAAGCACAAGTAGCAAACATTCAGTGCTTCTAATGAAAGTAAAGTTGATAACAATTGCTTGTCCAATGCACTAGAAAAGTAACCAGCTCATCAGCTTACCCCTTATCCCTTTCCAACTGATGAAATACCATTTTAGATATGACATGCAGATGTTGTTCTTACATGCTTCTCTAAGTACTTTCTTTGTGTTTGAAAATTTCCTCAGCAATCTCTAAGTCAGCTAGACTCCTGGATATTTTAAACAATTTTGCAGGAAAAATGAGAAATCATGGCTTACAGAGTAACAGAGTTTAGTCCTGTAATAAACATATCAGCTGACAAAAGAGAGACAAAAACTTGAAGTCATTGCATTCATTTGACAACTTCCAGTAAGTCTGTTTGAACATGGCATCAGCAAAACAACATGGATCCAAACCTAACTTGGTTGAAACAAATTATGAAGGCATGCAAGAGGTTTTCTGAACAACATTCTACTATAGGAGATGTAGAGGGGACAATATTTTACAATGAAAGGTTGCTTATTTTGTGATCCTGGTATCTGTCAAATATTAATATCAATTGTGAAATAAATTAAGTAAGAAAGTCCATGACTTACATTATGATATGCAGCACAATAGCCTTGCACATCTCAATTTATTGGAATCCATTCTAAAAATTATGATCCAGACCCTCAGAGTCTAGTTGTACCTGAGGATGAATGTGAATGAAAAAACTCACCAATTATCTCTAAGATAATTTTACATAGAGAAAAAAAGTTTAGTAACCTTTGTGCTTTGGCAGATTGATCTTAGAATGGTAGAAAACGGATTAATGTTTGACTTCAGCTAGGTGTTTACTCCAGCTTCAGTAATATGCAGTCTGAAACATCAAAAGTGGGAATTTTTCAGTGCAAGCCTTTTCAAGGGCTAGTTGTTTTCATGTTATCTTTCTGGAAGGTCTGAACCTGAAAGGTTTCCATAGGAACCAAGTGAAAACTTAAATGCTGAGGCATTATTTAAATTGTACATATAGATGTCTTACTATGTCAAAAGAAGGAAGTTGATAGTATTAGAAAACCACTCTGAGGAAAAATGACATTAGAGCATTAGAAAACAGAATCAATAAGCTAAAATCACAAAAAACTTACAAGAAATAGAGATTGAGACTTATTCTGTATGTCATGTGTTTGTATTATAATTTTGTGTCCTGTCACAATCTCTTCTTTTGATGTGATATAAGCCTGGGGTCAATAGAAATTATTTCAGCTGCTCTGAAGCTGTAAAGTTTTTCCAAAGAAAGCAAAACCCTTTGACCCCTAAGGAATGCAAAGAGAGATACAGATATTTTGAGCATTCCCCCACTTAAGGTTGCCATTCAAAAGGCAAAAATCAAAGACTTTCTGTCCTTGAAGAGTTGTTATGTGGAGGGCTGTGTCAAAATTAAATATGGAAAAAATCCTATAGGAATCAAGAAGGTATTCATTTTAAAGGGAAAAAAAGACCATATTATTAATTGCATTTCCATTGTGATGCTCAATAGTTATGTCATTCCTTTATTCTAGTGAATATTCACATATTTGAGAAATATGCCAGCCAAACACTGTGAGGACAAATTTATTTTTACAAGATTATTTCCATTCAGTGGTGAGTAACACTGTATCAACAATTCTTACGATTATTAGTAAAAAAAGGTAGACAAATGCCTGTTTTTTTTTTTTATAACTCCTGAGCCAAACAATAATGTTTAGTTATACAACTAGTTAGTATTATATAAATATTTCTGCATCCTTGGATAATCCAAGAAAATAACGATATTTCCTAAACTTTGCTACCTCATGGTCCCATGCTTAATCTGGTACTTCATTTTCATTCTCAACAAGTTGTAGATAAAACTCTACAAAAATGTTTAATAAGTCTGGGAATATGAACTTTCTATCCACAAAAATATGGGCATCAACTCTAATTTCACACTTTAACTATCAGAAATTCATCCAAAATGCATTTATGTCCCTTAACTGTATCAGTATTTTTTCCCAACCCATCATAGCATTTTTCTTTTGTCTTTGTTGAGGCCATTAATCCTTTCTTCAGGCCATTTCTCATAATGGAACTGTAGAAGCATTTGTTCAATAGCATGAGTTTTGCAAGTAAAGTCATATTATATGAATCAAAGGATTTTCTTGTGTTATTAGGTGACCAAGTCAAACTCGTGTTCAGAAGGATCAGTTAAGTCTATAGGAATTCTATTGAGATAGAAGAATCTGAAGGGAAACATTTTGCTCTCAGAGTCTCTGTCTGTAATATTAGAATTTATTTTTTTTTCTAATTCCTTTAGGAACTGTCTGATTGACACACAGGCTATAAGTAACTTTCAGCTTTACATAGAGAACTTTGTTTCTCTGTTGTACAAGGTCTTTTATCCCATCAATCTAAGGCATGAGTTTTTATTCTTTTCTTTACAAAGACTGACACCCCACCTACCCTTCTTATTCTCCCACTCAGCAGGAAGTTACCTGAATTTTATCACTTAGTGTTTTGCTTCATGTGTCTGTTTCACAAGGACAATTCATCCTGCTAGTTAACCTTCATGTCATAGATTGATACAGAAATTGCAGTTAGTGGATAGGTCAGAAAATGAAGTCAAAACTTTCGTGAACAGACTATTTGGTATCTTACAATGTTATTTAAAAGAAAAAAGAATAGGGACCCGACCTTTGCTTCATAGTAGAAAACAGAAAATGTAATTGGGATCAACATGTACTTTTTACAGTTAAATTAAAGGATTCAAAAAGGTATTTTTAAGTGTGCAGAGCATATTTTGTTCAGTGAGCACGGACAGTGAATTTTTCTATCTAGTAGTATTTGTGCTCTTATATCAGTTCTGATATCAACAAAACCAAAATGATGTTATAGGTACACATTGTTGAAGAAGGCACCACAAATAGTTAAGTTAGGGAGTTTCTGCTTCCTGAAAAACACAAGAATATACCAGCTGAGACCAAGAGTCTGTTTAGACTCATACTTTGCCTGTCTCTGGCAAGGAGCATCACTTGATTTACAGACAAATGTGTTTGACAAGGTTAAACAAAAAGTTGCATTTTTCCAATGTACAATATCATCACCTAAATCTAGAAAAATATATTCTTAAGGAGTTATTCTTTTAATCTATTTTAGCTTTCTGCTGAGGAGCAGCAAGAGCAGGGCTGTCCACAAACAGAAGTGGGTCAGGAGTCAAGGGTGAAGCCAGCACAGGTAGGGCAATGCCATACCCAGCTGAGTACAGTCCTACAACCTCTGTGTAGGACAAGGATAGCAGTGGTGGTGATAGCTGCTGGTCTTATTGACAGTTCTGTTTAAGGCTGGTTTAGAAAATTACAAGGTATTCAGATCTGAAGAAGGTGTAGTTAAGCACAGAGCTAGGGCACAGAAAAGCTCAAGTAAGAACTGATACTTCTGGGTGAAGGTGCAATGGGTGTGGGCTGTTTTAGAATGATATAATTTATGTCCTGAAAATACATATTTCTTCTTTCTGATTTTAAAGGTGCTCCAACTAATTCAAATGTAGATGTCTAAATATGTACTGATGTGTTTAATAAGGGTTTTATTTTCACATTACTTTTCCTAGTTTTGATTGGTCTTGATATTACACAACAAAGTTTAACAGTTAAACTATTCATGTTTGTCTTTATCTGTTTCAAACATGAGACATACCAGTATGATTTTGTCACTTTATTCTTTAATTTGAAGAAACAAAGAAAAAATATTGTGTATTCATCTTTATTCATCTGTAGTGGTCTTGGACAGCCACCAGAGAATTAGAACTCCAAATAAAGTCACTACACTTTTGTTTTTTCCTTCCCTCACTCCCCTCCAATAATGAGGGGACAATACAGAAAAATATTAGAAAAAATAACAATTTACTGAAGGAAATAGTCTTAATTACATAGGTACAGAGGAAAACAATTTAAATTAACAAAGGCAAAAAAAGTGTTACCTGGTCTACTCCTAGGACAAAGACAAAATGGTGGAGAAGCTTCACCCACTTCCCACCCCCACCCTACCACCATGGTCAGGGAAAACAAAAAAAATGTAACAAACTGTCTTCGGTGGTTTTCTTTCCCAGGGGGAAAGAAAAAAAAAAAAAAGAAGAACCTTGAAGATTATTTCATCTAAAAAATCCGTTTTGTTGGCTGGGACTTGTGGAGCTGCCTTGACCTGTGGCAAAGAGGCTCCCTCTACCCGTCACTGGGGGAACAACAATGGTGGCATTTCTGCTTCTGCCCTGTGGCTAAGAGCGCCCATCCATTCCATGTGCAACTCAGCCAAGGAAAAGACAGTTTTGCCTCTCATTTTTAAAGAGATAGTCCATTAAATAATGATGATATGGGATAGAATATATACTTGGTCACACCCATGTAATGCTAAACCCTGCCACCCTTCCATATAATGAGGACATCATGTAAGACATGATGTATAGACTTACACATATTACTTCACAGATATGCCTTTTTCAGTTTAAAAAAAGTCTTGTTTATTTAATTATTGCCTGTACTGAAGCCAGACAAAGTTCTGATCTTCCCTGTTAGCCTTCTCATGATCTTCTTTATTTCCTATTATTTCCTGTCTGAGATTAAGGGATCAGAACTGAGCTGATAGAGATGTTGGGAAAATAAAGAAATTCTTAATATCTGACAAGCCTTAATTGTCTGTCTACACCTAACTGAGATGTTTAAGAGTTGTCATCTGAGCACCTTTGTCTGATGTAAAACAAGGTATTATCACATTTCTACCTTAAATCTGGAAAAAAAAAATAAAACAACAAAACAAAACATAAGGAAATCCTGTTACTGGTAAGCCAGAATGTTTCAGATAAACTAATGTTCTTGAATTAGCGGATTTGGAAGGAAAAAAATACTAAATCTTTTTTTTCTGTTTGCTTTGATTCTTTGTTTGGTTTAGGGGTTTTAACTTTTTTTTTCTCCCCCTCCCCCCCTCCATGAAGTTTAGAGAAAATATTGTAAGAAACTTCCTTTAAACTATCAAGGCAATAAATACCTTGCATTTTCAGGAGGAATGCATATTCCTCCAATGCATTTTCCTACAATCTTTTGATTATGTGCCACTCGTGTCTGGTGTCAGTCACCAGAATGTCATCAAGTAGCAATACCAAGGTAGGTGAACAAGTGTATCTTGGTTATTCTAGTTGCAACTTAGGAGAGAAAACAAGACAAATTATTTATCTGCCATTTCACATTTTGCTGTGGCTACATTATCTGCTTCAAGGCATACAACAAACTCCGAAACACTACAGAGAAAAAAAGATGTTTTGCCATCAATCACTGTGACATTTGAGATAACTAAAGGGAGTGTAGAAATCATAGGGCTTTAATCATTTCCCAGTAGACAACAGAGGTTTTAAAATGTCCACTCACTAAAGATTTTCAGCTGGTTAAAATACTGAACACAAAGAGCCTTAATAGTTTCAATTTAAAGAAAAGTCACTGAGTTTTAACTCTATGGAAGCCAAGAACCTCTGAGAATGTACTTCCATTCCATAACCGATACACGTTCTGGTGTCTAAATACTGCAGCATCTGGTGTGACAAAAATGTGTTATTTGATACAATTTGTTGAGATATAGGGTGAAATGCAAGAGCTGGATTATGGTCTGGAAATTGTTTTTCTTCTTTGTCCATCATATCGACACTTCTAAATGGCCATGAAATTTTCTAATCTCTTAGCCTTAAATAGAGCTAAAACATCTGAGAAAAACAATAGTATATTTTCTCATTATTAGGGGACTATAATGTCTAACATCTCCATAGGATGAAATGCGATACATCACACACACTTTGCTCCAAAAGTTACTCTGGAAATTAATTGACACAAATCCAAAGGTTTTTGTTTTTCTCATAGAAAAGGGAGTTTTCGCATGAAAACTAATCTGAAACTGTAACATTTCTGAACTGAAAATATCCTTTCCTACACTGGGGGGTCATATGTTATTGTAGTAAGTGAGTACCCCAACTGTAATGTACAAAAAATGTATCAAAATGCATGGTTAGCATTTATTTATATAGATTTAGATGTATGTTTAGACTAAATAAGAATGCTTTTTAAAATGATCAACAGTTTTCTTTACTAATAAAAAATACTGTGCCTCTCATGATGAGAGGGATGTTTCATTATTATCTCACTTTCAATAGAGAGCTACCTTCCAGTAATTCATTCCTTCCCATTTTAAAATACTGAAAGATGTATACAAGTAAGATTGGTCATTGTCACCTTCTACACAAATGATGCATATCTTACCTTAATCTTATAGAAGGACCTGTGAAATCACTGAAATCTCTTAATGTCTCTGAAAGATAATACCAACACATGCCACTACTTTTCTAGCACCTAAACCTCATCATGACTTCTGTCACTAAGTCTCTGGAAAGTATGTATGCTTTCCATCTTCTTTGTCAATTAAGGCAGGACATTCCTGAGAAAAGAAAGAGTTGCTTTTCTCTGCAAGAGAAGTGACCTGGAGCAGAAGTGAACTTCTTGGATAAAACACTTTTTCTTTAGGAAATACATATTTGACAAAATTGGGGAGGTTTACATATGTGTTGTATAAACATTTTTATTACAAAATAACATAGAAAAAATTGTCCAATATTTTCAGTGTATAATAACATTTCTACTGCCATATCCTGAGATAATATATTTTCAATAAAATATTTTCAAAATAGAAGGGAAATCCTGATTAATTCTTGATTTCTCTGGGAGGTGGTTTTTTTGTTTTGTTTTGGTTTTGTTTGTTTGTTTGTTTTTGTTTGTTTGTTTTGTTGTTGGTGATGTGTTTTGTTTTGGTTTTGGTTTGGTTTGTTTGTTTGTTTTTTGTGATGAAAATGTTCTTATGTTGTTTTGAAGTCAAGACCAATCTGGGATGGAAACCAGTTCAGAGTTCTGCAGCTTTACCAGATCTTTTAAGGAAATTACACAGCTCATTAATTCCAGCTTGACCACTGTATGAGGAAGTGATTATTTCCAATATGAGGATTTTGTTTATCTTGAGACTTTATTAATACAATTATCATAGAATATATAGGTCATACCGACATAGTGCCGTTTGAAGTTAGACAGGTAGAAAAGTGCTTTTTCTTAAGAAGATCATCATGGGGGCTAAAAACCTCTTTTTTGAATTCTTCCCACTACTACCATGGAAGAGGAAGGGTAAGGCTGTTTCAATGCCTCTAGTAGCTGGGTGCTGAGGGGATAGCCCGCAATCAAGCACAAAAACAAGGTAGCTGATAACCTCTTATAAACCTGCCTAATGGCTTGGGAAAACATTTTGAAGGGAATGGTCTGAGGTTGGTGGTGGTATGCTTTGTTTTTTCTGGTCACTTCACTTTTCCCTGACTCCATGAGTGGTGTGGGAGAGGGCCCCATATTCATTTTTTGGCTGTTTTCCACTCACCTTTGGTCCCATTGACTTTGGTGTCCAGCTGCTGTTTTGCTGGGGCTCAAATGGCCCTAGAGGGGATCCTGGCTTGCCCCCAACTCCATTCATTTTGTGTTGTCTCCTCTGTACATTCCCAGAGCCAGCATTTTGGTGAGGGAGTCTCCATTCACCCTCTTGTTAGCAGGGCTTGTTTTCCTGTCTGCCTGTTGCTTTGGCTGCCTATTGCCCCCCTGGTCAGGGAACCCAGAGCAACTGCTGAGAACTGTACTCACAGCCCCAAAGCCAGGGAAGGAAGTCCCCTTTGTGCTGTATGGGGAACCCAATTTGCCAGTAGCCCCAGAACCAGGGGAACCCCTTTGTGCTGTGCCTGGAACCCAAGTCACCAAGCCAGCAGAACCAGCCCCTGCCAGCCGCAGTGAGTAGCTGCAGCCTTTGTGTTTCCCAGGACCCCACAGCGCCCCTGCTGTTCGCGGCTGGAACTGCACCGAAAGACAAAGTGGGACTTCAGCGTTTGAAAGTTTTGGTTATGGTGTTGTTGCATCTTCTCTTTCTTTGTGTTCTATGTATTTGTAGTAAAGAACTGCTGTCCTCTTGTCTATATTTTCTGCATAAAGTCTCTTGATTTCAAAGGTTGTGGTGCATCGAGGAGAGGGAGGTCATCTCGCTGCTCCAGGGGATTCCTCACTTGGCTTTTGGTTCTCTCTCTCTTATTTTTATCTTTTTTAATTTAACTGAGAGACAAATTAAAGTAATTTGCTATGAGTTTTTTCACTGAGAAATGATAATTTTATATTTTGTGCAAAGTTAACATGGCTTCCCAGAATTTTAAGGAACTTTGTCTCATGCTTCACGGCATGCTTTTGTCATGGTGCTATCAGCCCAGCACATGATATGTAACATTTTCCAGCTTAAATGATGTGATTTAGGAAAACATATGCAAAATAGTCTTCAAAAATCAATTATACAGGAGTATAATACCAATTTTGCAATATTAATAAAGGTCCTAAGAGACAGCTCAGTTAATTTTGCTCCAAATATAGTAAATTTATCCTCATGTATTATACATTGCTTAAATTTGTGTAATATAAATAATACATAGTGACTAATAATTTATTTATAGGAAATAAACATAATTTCATTTTCTTTTGTAGTTTTAAGTCACATTGTTATTCATGTACTTTAGTTATGCCAATTAGCTATGCTTGATAAGTGCAATAATATGTTCAAAATACAAAAATTATTTCAAGCAATCTTTAAGATCTGTCAGAGATATTAGGAACCACATTAATGTTTTATTTTATAAAAAACAATTATGTATTTCTATATTTTTTTCAAGTTCAGATTCTGTGTTCACCTCAGCATCTTTACATCCTCAAATCAAGTAAATATACACATACACATATGCACACACATACAGAATGAACCAATTAAAAAAATCATCTCAATGTGATTAAATGGAGGAGGTAATTACAAAAGGAATTTAAACTATCTTTGATAAAGCATTTTGTTTTAAGGTGGTGTCTGATCAATAAGTAAAGCACTCATGGTGAATTCCTAAAAAAAATTTTGTCCTAGTTTAAATACCATAAAAAAGTAACTTTTGAAACGGTATATTACTGATTTGTTCTTCTGTCTATGGAGAAAAACAGTATGTCTAGAAGAGTTTGTACATGGTAAGAATATTGTACAAAAAGTCTTGGAATATTATTCATACATGCATGCATGACCACATATAGAATGTGAGAAGATTATTATCATAAATTCTATATAGAGAAAAATGGATTGGGAATATTTTATGTATAGATCACACTTCCAGTAGTAAAATTGAGAGTATAAACAGGTCTTCAAACAAGTAGCTGAGATACGTGATGTGAAAAAAACCAAACATTGAGGCATGCCTTTATGAGTGATGAATTTCAGCACTTCACCCTAACATTTGGTTAGATTTTTTTGCAGTTCTTGTAGGGGGATTTGTGACTTTCAGTCAAAACTTAATTTTTCTAATACTCGCAGGTGTATTCTTCATAATTTTATAACATGGCCGTAACATTAAGCATGCAGAAAAACAGTAGAAAAGGGGGTAAACCCAAAATAACTATAACATTAAAATGCCCCCAAGACATTAAATAATTATGTCCTTGAGAGAGTGAGAATATTTGGGGAGTAATAATACCTGTATTTGTTATGAGCCTTTCTAATGGAAATCGAACAAACAAAAAACCACACATGATTAGTTATGCAATAAAAATTTCACAAGGAATCCAAACCTCATCTAGTCATAATATTCATTAAAAATTATGGCTCAATACATCCTTTAGAAGGATCGAAACAGTTCCCTACTTGTACATGGAGATTTTGAAGTGCTATGCCAAATCATTTTATTTCCACCACACCAGATGTTTTTTCGTTTTCCTTTATTGGACTTAACACTGTCAACCTTAAATCATTTAAACTCACCATCTGAACATTCACTTTAGTAAGAGGGGAAAAAAACCCACAAAAACAACAAACAAAACAAACAAACAAACAAAAAAGAAGCAAGCACAGATGTTCAATACAGGTCCCATTTGCCCACAGCCTATTTTTACCTACAGCCTCCTTTCACATGTCTTCCTTAAAAAGAACAAAAATGTGGTCAGAAAATTGGTCTTCATTGACATCAGCTGTTTTTTAGTTTAAGCTTATTAAAGTAGTAGGTCAAAAGGTGCTTCTTTCTCAGCTGTGACAACTAGACAACCTGCATTATAGGCTCCAAATCTACATCTCTAAATCTTAACATTTTCATATTCCAACTAGATTCCTTTCAGCACTGTAAGACAGTTACAGTACAACTCACAAAACTGAAATGCTAATGCATGCCATACATATGCAGAGAATAACTGGGGTAGCTGGCTCCGTTGTCATGAGCTATGTTTCGCAGATCAGCAAGGGAAAAGGACCTTGTTGTTAGAGGTAATATGATGTGGCATGGAATAAAAAATGTGTTAGAGGATTAAGTCTAATTTTAACTGCTATTTGAAGCCTGGCTGTGACAGCCATCAGTCTTAAAAACTTGACAAGGATTTTGTTAATTATTTATGATGATAGTAATTTAGTGGTAGGTATATCTGATTGACAACTCTTCATCTAATTTTTTTTTTTTAAAGTAGAAATAGTATTTTTTTTTAATGGTAGTAACTGTAAGAAACAGAGCTGTAGTTCTTCTTAGAAAATGCTAGAAATTGAGCACTAGAAAAAATTGACTGTTTAAAACAGTGAAATTATTCCCATGGTATTCTGGGTAAATTACAAAGCAGACTGTGTCTGGAATTACACACATGTGAGAGAAGAAAGACAGCACAAGGAGGTTTCAGTGTCGTCAAGGTATGAAGACAGATTATGTCCATGTCCTGAAGGTTGGGTGATATAATAGAACTTAAGAAATTACTCAACACGGAATGAGATATTTTAAGACATAACAAGTAAGAGTGAGAAGTTCATAAAACCAATTTTCAATATAAGAACAGTGCTGCGAGGGTGGGGTATGGCTAGATCGCAGAGATTACTGTTGATCAAGTATCATAGATAATTAGAGGCGTGCATTTTGGAATTAAACAATTCCAAAATTATGTAAGTAACTTTATCAGAAACAGCAATTATGGGTACAGAAGGAGCAAAACTGTAACCAATAAGAAGAAAACATAAGGGACTTTAATCTCGGAGTAGATAAGAGCAAAGAAAAGGAGAGGCAGAGGTAAACCGGAAAAGAGAATAGGGGAAGACATAATGGGTTAAATGGGACTTTTTCTGAGTGCAAGCAAGTTGCTGTTCAACATATGCTGTTCAATATGCAGTTCTGTATATATGCCTGACTGAGCTCTACACCGGATTGCTGCAAACTTTCTTACCTCCTTATTAAGGTCTATTACTAAATGGAGTGTGTGTATGTGTACATCTGTGCAACCACCAGCAGATTACAGATTAGCCAAACAAAAGAAACAGGATGGTTTTGTCAAGTGGCTCATGTGATTGTTGTTTCTATGTTTTTGGATCATGATAATGGCATTACTCTCTGTTCATGTTGATCTGTGCGGCTGTTGTTGATCTAGGATGTGTCTACTTCTGACATGGAAAAGTTGATAAACTGCTCAACCTATTCCACCATATTATCAAATGATGTTTTAAGGAAATTAAGCTTTCATGTGAGAAATTCTCAGTTACTTCACTTTTCTGGTCAAATTACAAAAATATCATGCTGTAGTCATACTTACTGGTTTTGAATATTGTTATTTCTTCTCAACAGCAATGCAATACCTACCTTGTGCTCTCTATTGGAAATCTTGTGTGATAGTGTATGAACATAATGAAAAAATCAAAATGTTTTAGAAAAGAAAAGTGAATGCAGTTATAAATAATATCTTCTTGGAATAAAGTATTTGAAAGTTCCTTCCAGGAAATTGCGTGGAAAAGCCCTCAAGTGGATAAGTTCCTATAACCTCAGTTGTATGAGGCAGGCTCATATAGCACAGTTAGAAAGAAATACTCAATGCAATGTGTTCCAATGATGTGAGGGAATTTTTAGGGATATATTTTTTAGGAGTTCATGCACAGGTATTTCTATTTACTCTTTTTGAAAAAAGATTTTATACACATTCTTCTTATTTATAACATACTGTACAATACTAAGCACAAGAACATATATTTTGCAGGTCATTGAAGGAATTAACTTGAACTGGCATATGGCTGCTTACACATATTCTCTGCTTTCTTTCAATGTGAATATTCACAATAACATAAGAATAGGAACTGAGAAAATTAATACTTTGACATTTTATTTTAATCTTGTTTCTATTTTTAAGAATGGTTTAAAATCTATGTAATTAGATGAGGACCTGCTTTTTATGGAATTCACAAACAGCTTCAGATTTTTTATTTAGCTCACATGGATTAGGTGTACCTGTTAGAACTGGTAGACCAAAGTCAAAATACATATTCTTGTTATTTCTATAGTAAACAAACAGTGTGAGCAGTAGCTAATGATGAAGACAAGTCTGTGCTAGAATTTTCTCAAGACATAGATAAGTCACATGTTGCTGGGTAGGGCAAGATCTAATATTTGAATTTGTTTCCACAAAAATAGTTGCATTTTGGCATTCCACATTTTGGATAAATGCTATGGCATTAACATATGGCTTCTATTATGGTGGCTACATTTTATGAATAAAACAACTTGCATATTTAATACTGAGAAATAGTTTGTGTTTCTATGTTCATCTGGAAATAACATCTATTTCAAAAAAAACCCAAACACTCTGGATGTAAAGAAAAATGACTCTTACTGGACCTAAGGGTCTTTTAAGCTCCATCCTATTCCTTGTGTCCACTGACTTATTTATGTGGGTTAGAAGGCTGGGTCTTCTGATTTCTATATTTTTTATATGGAAATTTTGAGTTTTTAAGAGAAGTAAAGCATAAAGGTGGATATCAAACACTTGACTTAGCACTCCAATGTAGAATTAGACTGTTGCTCAACAGTGTTGAAACTAAAATGCTTAAAATTCAGCAAGTATATACAGATGCATAAAATACCTTTTGTGAAAAGTCTAGAAGAATGCCAATATGACAGGATGAAAAGGGAAGGTAAACACATTAGGAAGAAATCTCAAAACCTGCCTTTTCCTGGCTGTCAATCACACCCATCACAAATTATGGGACAGAACACTCTGCAATAGCAGATTTTTTCAGAGTTCTGTATTGTCTTAAAAAACTCTAATCCACTCAGATATCTACATTACTGAATATAGTCTACATAAAAGAATTATGGGGATGAAAGTGAAAACCTGTGGGAAGGATGAAATAAATAACATATTTCTCAGAAGTTGTGTTTGACATAAGTATTCTTTTACAAGTTTTGTTGCCACTCAGCACTTTTAACCATAACTAGTAGTGCTGTCAGAGCTCCTTAATAGGGTGAAGAATTAAAAACCTTTAAAGTCAAAAGCTGATATTTCATTCATGTTAATCAGAAACATAATACTGTGTTACGCTGTTTATAAAATCAGGATAATTTGAAATGCTCCATTTGTCATGGTGCCCTGAAATGAAATACCCATGTTTGAAAAACACAGTCAATTATAATGAAATAAATAATGTTTTGGGAGGAGATATAACCTAAGTGCAGCACAAAACAAAGAAAATGAATTGCAAAAAGCCTTTGGTCATCTGTGAGTGTACAGTGTAAGTTGTCTGTTTTCTCAGCATTCACAGAGAATTTTAGAGGTAGTCAGTCAAG